>JAODTR010056609.1:0-15400 GCA_025399935.1 Amblyopsis rosae
CCTTGCTGAAGCTGCTGCCCCCGCGACCCGACTCCGGATAAGCGGGAGAAGATGGATGGATGGATGGATGGATGTTTTATTTCTAGACATCTTACATATATGTATATATATAGGCAAATATACAGACATAAAAACATCTGATTAAGATATATACATATTGCATACACAGGCATACATACAAATATACAATATAGTACAATATTTGACTAAGACAGGTATACATTTTAGAAACAAATACATGTATATATAAATACAAATATTTGGAAATTACAAACGAAATAATGAAATAACAGATGATTTTTGGGAGGGGAGTCAGGTGAGAGGTTTAAAGGTTTAAATGTCATAGGCAACTTTGTTTTGAGGACTTTATCAAACGAGGTGACCGTGGTGGCATGTCGTATGTGCAGGGGAAGGGCGTTCCAGAGTCTGGGGGAGACCAGCTCAAGGCACGGCCCTCCATTTACATTTGTGCATTGCATTTAATGCATTAAAGGTATAGTCAGCTATTGAAAGCTAACTGTAAGCTAATATACATTTTGTCAAATTCACCAAATATCTTTTAACAAGCGTTCTCGAGAATGACCCTGCCTCTAATAAACATCTTTTCATTCCAGGACTCTAAACATAGTGACAAAATAGAAGACAGCATGTGACAAGCCTGAATACCCTCTAATTAAACTTGTTAAATATGTATCATCTGGCTGCTGACATCTCTGTTTGCACACATGAAATAATTAGATGAGCAAAGCACGTAAGTCGAGAACAGGCTGGGTTGATGACGATTTAAGGATCTGTGATCTTACAGTTTTTTTCATTCGCTAACAACCGCTTACCTATATTGAAGATACTTTTCCAAACACATCTACCTCACACAATTAGCCAAATAGTACATGTTCTTGTCAAAAACACATCTATCTACACAATACTAACTTTAATCTTAATAATATAATAAACCTACATTTAAAAATGTGAAAAAACATTATACACTAACTCTATCAAAACACTGAAACTCCTGACTCAAAATCACATCATTCTGTCAAAACACTATTAGTTTTCTCTCCAAGAGGGACATGTAGTCAATCTTACCACAATGACTCCCTAAATCGTAAAAGATGGCATAACTAAAATTGCATTACTTTCATGTTTCAGATAGACATAGACAATGAGGATTTAAATTTGTATAAATTTTCAGTTTCCTTATACTGTAAACCACACTAACCTTTTGGGCTTAAGGGTCAATGTTTGCATTTTAAAGGCAAACTATGTAAAAGTGAATGAGTCACCTTGTACTGTAAAATGTAGAAATACATTTGACATCATTTCAGAAGTATGCAGTGCAAGCATGTGGTGTGTGCGATCGTGTTTACGTGTGCAGATTCAATATTTCCGACCACGCTCCGACCACAGAATGCATTGGTTTGTTCTACTATTAACCAGTTACGCCACCAGTCCTGTAACACCATTGACAACTTCTTGAAAAAACGACAAGAAAGATCCAGAATTTTGATATTAGGGAAACTTTTTTGTAAATATATTATTAGCATTTTAGAAATTAATTAATTGACTGCATATTGTGTGGAAACAACATTAATTGTGTTAATGGTGTGGTCATGAACTGACGGATGTTGGACCAATTGTTTTTAGAGTTTTGAAAATGTGACCACAGGTTGGACAAATGGATGTTAGCGGTAGAAAAAAAAAACTGTAAAAATGTAGCTTTGACCCATTTACTAATTATTTTGTTTAACTTGTTAATTGTATAAAGCATGAATAAGCTGCTGTGTAATGTTGAGCTGTTGCCTTCATCAGACTGGGGGGGATACCACGGTAAATCTAACAGCTGTCAGCCAACCCAACCCGTGTGGCTTTATTAACCTAGCCAACAACCGCTGAAACATCCACATATAATAACCCAGTGCGTATGTGTGTGTGTGCGTGCCTGGTCCTCTACAACTGTGAGTATGTTATGCTCCATCTAGCAGCCTCAGAGTGGTCAAGTCACTCCTTACTGACTAGTGTCCAGATGGTCTGAGGGACAATTTCACATGAAAATATCAAGTGGCCCTCGAAACAGTGCAGCTCAGTGTGTGTGTGTGTGTGTGTGTGTGTGTGTGTGTGTGCACGTGCGTGTGTGTTCAATGTTCTTATTTATCTCAAACTCTGTCTGTGATGTTCATTGGATGATGGAAGAGTATTTACTAAAACACACCGCTTATCTCTCTCTCTCTCTCTCTCTCTCCCTCTCTCAGGCGATGTTTCCAGACAGCTCATCTTTATGTGGAGGACAGTAGCTCACCCAGAGTTGTGCCCAATGAGAGCATTCCTGTCCTTCCAATCCCAGGTACAAACGCACACATGCGCCTCCATACTCTCTAATGCTGGAACTACACCAAGGCGTGGAATATCGACTAGGACTAGGACAACCAAAGTAGCCTTTCAGTCGTCACGATTCTGCGTGTTCCACGCACGAGCGCATTGCTTTCGCGAGGACGCTCTTTCAGGTACCTTCTGAGTCTGCAGGGACACAGCAAAAAAAAAACAGCAATGAGGAAGTTGCGGGACGGTTACTGACAGCACCATCTAGTAACCTAGTGCTTGTGTTATCAAATATATAGTCAGTGCCTTTAGTAATGAAAAGGTCAATGAACAAGAGAAGACAAACGATGCGTGGGAAATCAACAGGCGAGCAACACAGCACACATCCATACATTTGTTGTGATCTGGAGGTTGAACCAGCTACAGATTACAAGAAGAGACTATTCCAGCAAGAGACAATACAAACAATTACCGCAAGCCTCTCTACCTTGACAAGCCATGGTAGAGAGGCTGCTGAGAAAAATAAATGTTCCAACTTTTATTAGGTTTTTGTGTTTTTTATATTGATACTACTCTGCAAGAAAGCCTGAGCCTTTATCTAGATTCAGATTGGTGGAAACGCTAGCGATTCCTTCACCTCTCGCTGCCGGTTCAAAATTTGAATTGCTAGGAACAGTTGATAGAGCGTCGGGTTTCTGTTGATAGGAGCGGTCGGTCCAGCCATAGTCAACCAGCAACCTGGCGATTAACATGCACACACACACACAAGGAACAGTCCTGCACTGACGGCCACAGAATGCCTTGCTCCACGGCATGTAGCGGCTGGGTTTAAGCCTCTCCACTCTTCCACAGATGAGATGGAGGCGGTCCCGGTGAAGCAGTTCATCAAGCACCTGACTGAGCTGTACGCTGACAATTACATGAGCCTCTCTGAGCACTTTGAGGTACGGGCCACTTCTGCTGCCTTGAACAAATGTGTGTTCATGTGTTCATGTATACATGTGATCACGTGATCATGTGATCATGTAACATAAACAGCAAGGATAATAACAGTGTGTCTCTGTGTTTGTATCTGTGTGTGTGCGTGCGTGCATGCGTGCGTGCATGTGTGTGCGCGTGTGTGCGCTCCACTTCCCAGGAGGTCCAGCGCTACACAGCGGACATGAAGGTCACCTGGGAACACTCCAACCAGCCCGACAACAAGCATAAGAACAGATACATTAACATCATGGCCTGTGAGTCCACATGCTACGCTATACAGGCTATGCTAGCAGTGTACCAGCCTGAGACTAACTGATGATGACGATGACGATGATGATGTGGTCCTTGTAAGATAAAAGCCTCTGCCAAATAGCCTGATTGCTGCAGAGCTCTAGGAAAACATCTGTGACCACGTTACTTTGATACAAGAATACTGACTGACCCCAGCCTGGATAGAAGCTAAATGACCTAATTGTAAAAAAATAAAAAAGTTATGATATACAATATAAATATCGAATACCTGTAAATCTAATTAAAGGCTAGCAGATTAAGCTGGCAATAACGATATCTAGACACAGATAGATAGATAGATGGATGGACGGACGGACGGACGGACAGACAAGGACAGCATAGTGACATCACTGTGTGTGTCACTCCCTTCAGATGACCACACCCGTGTGAAGATCCGCCCACTCGTTGGGAAGGACTCCAAACACACGGACTACATCAACGCCAACTATGTGGATGTAAGTGTTCCTGTTACTCTACTGAGGCCACTTCACTGTGTTTGTGTGTGAGACAGAGAGAGAGAGAGAGATTCATAACTATAAAGATGCTATGAAGATGAAGCTGATCACTGTGGGTTAGTCAGGCCTGGTGGTCAGTTTCCATGAACACAATGCCCATGTTCCCAGCAGTGCATCAGCTCTGAGACTAGCTTCAATAGAGTTACAGCGTGGCTACACCTGACGTTAGCTACAGTACACTGACACCTTACGTTAGCTAGCTGTACGCTGAAACATTATCTAGCTGTAGGCTGATGCAGTAGCTATACAGTAGCTAGCTGTAGACTGATACAATAGCTAGCTGTATGCTGATACAGTAGCTAGCTGTAGGCTATACAGTAGCTATACAGTAGCTATACAGTAGCTAGCTGTAGGCTATACAGTAGCTAGCTGTAGGCGATACAGTAGCGATACAGTAGCTAACTGTAGGCTGATACAGTAGCGATACAGTAGCTAGGTGTAGGCTGATACAGTAGCTAGCTGTAGGCGATACAGTAGCGATACAGTAGCTAGCTGTAGGCTGATACCGTAGCTATACAGTAGCTAGGTGTAGGCTATACAGTAGCTAGCTGTAGACTGATACAGTAGCGATACAGTAGCTAGGTGTAGGCTATACAGTAGCTAGGATTAGACTGATACAGTAGCGATACAGTAGCTAGCTGTAGGCTATACAGTAGCTAGCTGTAGGCTGATACAGTAGCTATACAGTAGCTAGCTGTAGGCTATACAGTAGCTAGCTGTAGGCTGATACAGTAGCGATACAGTAGCTAGGTGTAGGCTGACGCCTCTCCTATCCCTCAGGGCTACAACAAGCCCAAGGCCTACATTGCAACACAGGGTCCACTCAAGTCCACTTTGGAGGACTTCTGGCAGATGGTGTGGGAACAGAACACTGGCGTCATCGTTATGATCACCAACATCATGGAGAAAGGCAGGGTATGTGCTGGACACACCCACACACACACACACACACACACATGCATGCACGCACATGTGATGTCACCAGAATACAAGATACCAGAAGTGTAGTAGTCGATACCAATACCAGTGATATTCCACGGTTCTCGATACTAATTTCAATACCACGGGGCACTTACTTAAAATATATATTGTGTATATACGTGTGTGTGTGTATATATAAAATATTCCCATGTTCTTAAATGAGGCTATAACTGTTTATGTGGCCTAACATTACCAGTTATTTAAAGCTAGGCATCTCATATCTCAAGCTCATAACATATGCTGAGACTGCCATCAAAAATAAAGTCAAATATCAGCTCTTCTGAGGTTGGGGGGTCATCTGTCTGTAGCATGCATGGTTTAATGTCCGGTGCTCATTGAAATCTGAAGTCTGTGGCTTTGTTTGGCCCGCTCAGGGCTCTGAGGAAGTACCACCGGGACCTCCGTGACTCGGTGCCCGCACGAGAGTGCTCCAAGGGCGGGTAAACATTCACGAGATCCCGGTTGGCGCTCCGGCGGTATCGGCAAGCGCGAGGCGAAAAAGCAACGGTTAAAATGCATTGTAGTAAATTATACCATATACACACGTGAATGTGACATAGTCCTACATATTTTATTTGCTTCAAAGCTGATTTTGTTTCACTTTCACCAGGCGATTTATCCAGTCTACGAAACGTTGATGTCATGGAACTGTTACCTTTCTACTCAGCTGGTGAAAGTCTATAAACTGAACGCTATGGCTGGGCGTACGCCTGGGTGTAACGATACGTCCGACGTAGAACTTAACTGAAAGTTAAGACGTTTTATCTCAAGAAGATTTATTTCTAGTCTCAGTTTTTCCTTTCTCGACCTCCTTAACTAACTTTTCAGCAAGGATGCGCTGCAGCTTTCGTTTTGGTATGGGTGAATCTCAGGGATGTCTTTGTGTCTTTGTTTGTGGTGTGGGACATGGGGGGCTTTTCTCCTCACTCGGGGTGTCGTTTGAGTCTGTGAAATTATAACTATTTTTATTTGTCGAAATAGCCTAGGAGGATATAGCACTTTATTGTAATGCAAACAATCTATTAGGCTATACATCCTATAGTTAGCTAGGCCTAGTAGACTATTGTACAAAAGGAGCACCGTCATGTTTTCAGAAATTGGGCATCGACTTGGTACCGAAGTATCGTTTCTCGTGACATCCCTAGCACACATGCACATACATGCATGCACACACACAGTGATGCTTGCACGCTCGGACATGCATGCTCACACATGCATGCATGCATGCACACACACACACACGCACAGACATGCACGCACACACACGCATGCATGCACACAGGGATGCTTGCACGCACACACACACATGCACCCACACACATGCAGACATGTACGCACACACACACACTTCCTGATGTCCACCACAACTGCTAAACGACCGTGGCGTTATGGCCAACTGTCAGAGCGGGAAGGCCTCAGGAACAAGAAGATTCCCACAATCTCAAATTCCAGATGTTTCTTCAATGGAAATTACTGTAATTTATTCTGGCAAGGCTTAATTCTGTGCGTGTGTGTGCATGTGCTCTCCTCCACAGAGGAAGTGTGACCAGTACTGGCCCACAGAGAACAGCGAGGCGTATGGCAACATGGTGGTCTCTCTGAGGAGCACCAAGGTCCACGCCTGCTACATCATCCGCCACTTCAGCCTGTGCAACACCAAAGCCAAAAAGGTTGCTTCACCTGCGCTCTCCCGTTCAGCCTGCCTGTCACTCACACACAAAGCTCTGCCGCATGAAGGTGCACATGCCGCTCTGGTAAAAGAGGTATAGTCAGCGATGGCAAGCTAACTGTAAGCTAATACACTCACATTTTGCTATCTTGCCGTTCTCTGTGTGCTTATAATAATCCAGTACTTCTACACAGATGTAAAGAGGCTCACAACAACAATGCCGCTTGGCTTTGCAATGCGTTTCAATGTTTTGAGCTCTAAGTTAGCCAGCGTTCTGGAGAATGACTAACCCTGCCTTAAAGATGAGTATAAAGGTACATACTGCTGCAGGTGGGATTTTATAAATGCCACAAGCCTCTGTCAGCTATCAGTAAGTCCGATGCATCGCATACTGTGACAGTATCTGCTCTGGTTGCTTGTATACAGTATTATTATGTATGTATGTATATTCTGACCAATCAGGGGGCTTTTTTCCTTGATTGGTCTGGCGAACATGTCTTGCCTGTCAATCACATGACATCTTGCCTAGCAGCAGCGTGCACATGTCTGCAACAGGTTTGTAAATGGTCTCTAGACGGAGGGAGCAGAGGGATAGGAGTGTGAGTTCTTTTTAATCTAGCTTTAGCTTGCATCTCTCAAAGGTTAAAGGTCTTTATAATGCTCTCAACAGCTTAAAGTATAAAAGGGAAAGACTCTTTAACTGTTCTTCTGTGATAAACAAACTGCTGAACAATAACAAGTGGGGGAAAAAAGAGTCTAGACCTGAAATCAATTTCACCTTTTGAGTCTATTGACTCAATACAGCGGGGTTCACTGGTCACTTAACAAGTTACATATTGTATTTCTTTGCCCTTTCTCTGGTGTAAAGGTGTGTGCGTGTGTGTGTGTGTGTGTGTGTGTGTGCGCGCGCACACACACGTGTCTGTGGCAGTACAGAGTTTTCATTTGAAATGCAGTGAATAAAATGACAAGAAAAATAATGTAGATAGCTGCCAATCACATGTTATTAAAGTAACTGGTTGTATTTCATTCCCATCTCTGGTGTCTCAACAGAAACAAAACGATCAATTATTATTAACTATGACCGCTTTAATCAGTTATTAACTATGACCACTTTAATCAATTATTATTAACCATGACCGCTTTAATCAATTATTAACTATGACCGCTTTAATCAATTATTATTAACTATGACCGCTTTAATCAATTATTAACTATGACCGCTTTAATCAAATATTATTAACTATGACCGCTTTAATCAATTATTATTAACCATGACCGCTCTAATCAAATATTATTAACCATGACCGCTTTAATCAAATATTATTAACTATGACTGCTTTAATCAATTATTATTAACCATGACCGCTTTAATCAAATATTATTAACCATGACCGCTTTAATCAAATATTATTAACCATGACCGCTTTAATCAAATATTATTAACTATGACCGCTTTAATCAATTATTATTAACTATGACCGCTTTAACACGACCATCTGCTTCCTGTGCCCTCCAGAGCGGCTCCAGGGGGCGTGGCCAGAGAGAGCGCTCGGTGGTGCAGTACCACTATACCCAGTGGCCTGACATGGGCGTGCCGGAGCACACACTGCCCGTGCTCACCTTCGTACGCCGGTCCTCGGCCGCCCAGGGCCCCGACATGGGGCCCCTGCTGGTGCACTGCAGGTATGGTCTCTCTGATGCCCCCTGGAGGGCTGGCCGGGTTTCACACCTGCCGTCTGTCTCGTGGGGAACTGTGATGAAAGTGAATACTAATTTTATATATATATATATATATATATATATAATAGTAATTATAATGGTTTCTTGAAATTGTTAATATGCATTGAGTCATAAATATTAGTAGCTGAATTCAAACCTAAATTAAATAAAAATCATTGACATATTAATTCAGTTGACAGTTCATAGTCACAGCTACCCTAGCGCATGCAGCATGCTACCAGGATAATGCTGCTTGTAGCACTATAGCTAGCCTACATGCTACATTTAGCATCATGGCTACCCTACATGCTACGTGTAGCATCCTGGCTAGCCTACATGCTACGTGTAGCATCATCGCTAGCCGACATGCTGCATCTAGCATCTTGGCTACCCTACATGCTACGTGTAGCATCCTGGCTAGCCTACATGCTACGTGTAGCATCATCACTAGCCGACATGCTGCATGTAGCATCTTGGCTAGCCTACATGCTACGTGTAGCATCCTGGCTAGCCTACATGCTGCTTGTAGCATCCTGAAACGTTTTGTTTTGCAGTGCTGGAGTGGGCAGGACCGGGACGTACATTGTGATTGACAGCATGCTTCAGCAAATCAAAGACAAGGGAACAGTGAACGTTCTGGGCTTCCTCAAACACACCCGCACCCAGCGCAACTACCTGGTCCAGACAGAGGTGTGTGTGTGTGTGTGTGTGTGGTTTTGTGTGTGTGTGTGCCTATATTGGCTAGTTCTGACTTGTAGTGGTTTTTACTGCAGACGGCTTCTAATTAAGGTTTCAATTGTTTGTTGCTCTGCGTTCATAAAGCACAACTTCTTCAAAAAGAGAAAATGAAATCAGCTCTAACTTCTAGATAGTGCACTGCAGAATTCCTACAATCCAGTTATTTGTTTAGCATGCACTCGAAGAGAACAAGCGAAAAGAACAGTTCAGCACACCTGTGGGTGCTAGCTTTGAGTTTGAGTTCCAGTGCGGGACAGAGCTAGGCCCGCAAGACCATCCTGATCTCGCGGGCCTAGCTCTGTCCCGCAGTTTAATCTCGCCGTGAGAATCAGTCTGGAAAGCCTCAGAATCATTTTGAATGTGTCTGAGTAGCAACTGACCTTTCCAATCAGCGTCGTGTTTATAACTATACGGGCGTGGTTTAGGTGCCAACAGCGAAAACGACCAGATGGTTCTTCCAATCAACTGCCAAGTCTGTTTTTAAGTACGTTTTAAGTAAGTTTCAATGTATGGCTCCCCAGATGGACTTGTGACAACAATTCCTCTGGCATGTCAGGTTAGGACAGAGCAGTGACCAGGTAAAGTTTACAAGAACCTGGCTCAAGGCCCTTTCAGACGCAAAGCGAAAAATGTTTCTAACTGCCGCTTTTAAACGAATCATCATTAGCGATTTAACAATTTCTTACTTTATTTAGCTCGGCTATCGGATTTATATCTAGACCTGCCGTGAGCCACAACAATGAAGCTGGCGCATTTTGCATTCTAGCTAGTATCCAGGCAGCGTTGACCCTGCAGGGGCGCAGGGGAGCCTAGTGGAACATGCCAGTGCCTGAGAATGGTGTTCACACACAGCGTCTGTCTCTTGGCTGTGTGCAGGAGCAGTACATCTTCATCCACCAGGTCCTGAGGGAGGCCATCTTGGGCCAGGGGACGGAGGTGGCGGCCGGTGAGATGCACAGCTACGTCAACAGCATCCTGACGCCCGGCCCCGGCGGACGCACGCGCCTAGACAAGCAGTTCAAGGTGAGGGGCTCTCAGGGCAACAATTAAGGTAATAGTTAAGATAAGGGGCCCTCAGGGCAACAGCTAGTGTGAAAGTTAAGGTAAGGGTCGCTCAGGGTAACATTTAGGTGCCTGTTAAGGTAAGGGTTGCTCATGCCATGTCATGCATGTGAAAACCCAACAGCCTCTACTGCAGTGAATATCAGTGTACCCATCAAGACTTCTCTCCATGCCTCTGATCTGCCCCCAGATGGTTGCACAGTGTAATAGCAGGTTCGTGGATTGCCTCAATGCCCAGAAGGAGTACAACAAGGAGAAAAACCGGAACTCTTCAGTTGTGCCGTGTAAGTCTTTATAATATATAATATATAAGCCCATATAACAACAGACGGGCATCAGATTAGAATACCGTTACCGTAGACTTACAGTGTTCTGTTTTCCACTTTTACTTACGGTCTACCGTACACTTGACGTAAAACTCATCACAGAAATCAAATTACGTCACTGTCTAAAATGTTATCAATACTGGTAGATAGTGTGTTTTCTCCTGCTTTCAGCCAAATCAGGTTGACTACGATCAGATGTTTCGTTTAGACAGGATCTCAGTACCAAAGCTCCACCCAGCAGGCTTTAGAATGGCGCCGGGAGAGAAAAATATTAATGGAGTTCTATGGGATGGAGCAGTCCATACGGGGAAAAGCGTTTTATAACTTATTTAAACAACTTCTAAACCTTTAAATTAAAGAATAACAAATCAAAGTATTTATCAAACACATCATTTTATACAAAAACTAGATTTGTGAATTTTTTTTCGAGAAAAAGACACAAACAAAAAACTCATGTCACTTTTCCTTGGCTCGAAAATGTATAAATATGTATATATCAAATAAAATTATTATTATTATTAGTGTAAGTATCCTACAAGATGTTTGTCAGTAAAACATGTTTAAATATGTTGGAAAGAGCGGTGCCTGGTGGCGAGAACCAACCGATACAGCGTTAGCATTGGTAAGATGGTAAATGGACTGCATTTATATAACGCTTTTCTAACATTTCAGCCACTCAAAGCGCTTTACAGTAGACCCACATTCACCCAGTCACACCCACATTCATACACTGATGGCAATTGCTGCCTTGCAATGGCGCGACCAACCACCATGAACAGTTAGGGATTAGGCATCTTGCTCAAGGATGCTTACAGGTAGGTCAACACCGGGGTTTGAACCCACCACCTTTAGGGAGCCCAACACCCAGACCACTAGACCAACCTGCATTGAAGAACGGAACACCGTGAGCTGGTCATGGTGTTCGGTACAGTGGTCGAAGCGGTACATTTTCTTTGATTAAACAAATACTATTGGTCCAACAGCATGTCAGTCAAAGATGAAAATGTTGCCAAGCCCTTTCTGGCAACAGTGATGCAATCACATTAACCGTAGCTTTGTTTCTCGTTGGAGCCTCGTTTAAAGTCGGCGCACGTCCGATTCTGTCCTGAACACCGTGAGTCTACGGTACAAGCATCAAGAGAAGAGTATATAATATGCATTTGTATTAGTTATTGCTGGAGACTTATATATACACTATATATATGTGTGTATATATATATATATATATATATATGTGTGTGTATATATATATATATATGTGTGTATATATATATAGAATATATATAACGAACCGTAGATTGAGTGAACCAATACACCCCAAATATATATATATATATACAGATATATAAATATATAACTGTTATATATATATAACATAAGATAATATAAGACTGTTAATTTACAGTTGTTGCTATGTAATGTGTTGATAGTTTGCAGTTCTGTGTGTGACCAGTAGGCGGTCTCCACCTGAAGACCCTATCACCATCCCTAGACTGATTGATTGGCATTCTCTCTCTCGCTCTCTCTCTCTCTCTCTCAGCGGAGCACGGGAGGGTTGGTCTGGCTCCCCTGCCTGGCATAAAGGGCACAGACTACATCAACGCCTCTTACATCATGGTGAGCACATGCCAATCATATTCATGCCCCTCCCTGATGCTTCCATCACCAGCCTATCACAGCAGAGCTCAGTAGGAGGCCATGTTGTTTCAGGGCTATGAGCGCAGCAATGAGTTCATCATCACCCAGCATCCGCTGCCTCACACCACCAAAGACTTCTGGAGGATGATCTGGGACCACAATGCTCAGCTCATCGTCATGCTGCCTGCCAACCACGGGCTGGTGGGCACACACACACACACACACAAGGCACAATAGATGAATGAATAAAGCGAGCCAGTGTTGCTGTGTTCTGTAGTGTTCTAGTGTGGTGTTGGTTCCGTCTCATACATACACACTAACCTGTACATACACCTGTAACCCCCCCCCCTCCCACAGGCAGAGGACGAGTATGCTTACTGGCCCAGTCAGGAGGAGGCCATGAACTGTGAGAGCTTCACGGTGACGCTGATCAGCACAGACCGTCTGTGTCTGGCCAGCAACGAGCACATCTACATCCATGACTTTATCCTGGAGACCACGCAGGTAGGCGTGCAAGCGTGTATCTGTATCTGTAGCGTAGCCAGAAAAACGACTGTGGGTGTGCCAAATTGAACACCAGCATTCCATTATTTGGTTGTTATTTTGAACATTCGACGTGTGGTCGTTATTTAGGACAAGGGTCACGTCAGTAATGTTGCACGTAGATCTTTGAAATGTGAATATGGATGTCGTTTGATGAAAATTTAAGATAACTGGGCAGGAATCTACATTAACACAACATTAAATTACCAATCTGAACCGTTATTGACAGCCTACATGAAAGTTGACATCTTCAAATGGCAAAACATCGCAGTTTATCCTTAAATAATTAAATGATTTAATTTAAGTTTCCTTTAAAACACCAGCAAGCATGGTTCCTCTGTTGCTGGACGTTTCCTTTAAAACACCAGCGAGCATGGTTGCTCTGTTGCTGGACGTTTCCTTTTTCATTTAGTTAAACTAGTGTGGCATTACTGGCTCATTAGCTGCTGAAGGTGTTGCATTGGCAGGTGTCATACCCAAATATGATCAATAAAAAGTGATCACCGTATGAAAATTGTATTTTATGGTTATATTCCCACATTTTTAACTGGTACAAATGAATGGATCAATTATAATCTAGGGCACAGAGCAGAAAGAATAAAGAAACTACCTACCACTGACATAAAGAAAGGATATTTGCACATTTTGACCATTTAAGACAGATAAAAGCTGCTGTAGATTTGGAGGGCAATCACTTTCAGTGTTTCCTCTAGGATGCTTTTAAGCAGTGGGGAGAACGTTTATACCTGGGTGGTGCGGTGCATCCCTACGCTGGTGGACAGAGTGGATATCAATAGTTAGTTTGAAAAATCTGAATTCAAATGTATTTTAAAGACATCTTGGATGTATGTTTTGCTTCTATTGGAGGGGGGTTGATTTTGGTGGTGCAGGGGGTCAGGTGTTTTCTCACAAATGTTTGAGTGTCAAACACTTAATTTCCTGCATTCTGGTGGATTTCCAAGCAGCAGTTTGTGCCTTTCCATTTATCCATTTATGGTAAAGGTATTTTTTATAGGCTAAATTTATATAACTGAATAGAGCTTTTAACATATAACTGAATAGAATGCAGGCCTAAAGGCTCCTGTACTTCTCAACCTTTCTGTGCTCATCAAGTTTTTTGTTTGGAGCAGTAACCTCTGAATATGGCACTGCCAGATCTATTCACGTCAATGATGCAATATTACATTTAGAGAAGTGTATAAACCCCTGCACTTTTCATAGCTCATAGCCTGTGTTTCAGTAAGATTTCAGTGAATGTTAAGAATGTAATGTACATTCAAAACATTGAACTTTGAGCCCCTCCCCTTAAATTGTTGGCAATTAGGCTATTTTACTGACGTTTGTACCGTGGTAAAGGCAGTTTTACGATTGATATTGGACAGATATTCAGACATTCAGATTAACGCAGTCTTGGCCTAGGCTTCACATAACCAGCGCAAGTAACAAGGGAGCGTCCACAAACTACATCATCAACGTTTTCAAGACTGACTACATCACTTATGAACCTCAAACAGATGTTTAACTGTTCAGAAAGAAATGGAAATGTGCTGCTTTTTATAGATAATTATGTTGTTTTGAATGTAGGAGCACAGACAGCCGGTAGTGAGCTAAAATGTTTTTGTATGATATATTCTAATTTCAATAGCTTTTTTTTTTTTATGTGTCAGAAAGTTCAAACATTGTTCAAATTGCACAGAGATGCCCTACACAAAACAAAGTCCATGATTTTTTTAAATAAAGATTTGATACTTTTTTAGAAAATTTCACATTTCAATAGTTATTTTTTCTGAATGTGTCAGAAAGTTCAAACATTGTTAAAATTGCACATAGAGATGCCCTACACAAACACAGTCCATGATTTTTTAAATAAAGTTTTGATATTTTTTTAGAAAATTTCAAATTTCAATAGCTTTTTTTCTGAATGTGTCAGAAAGTTCAAATATTGTTTGAACAATGTTTGAACAACAAATTACACTTTATTTAAAAAAATCTTGGACTGTGTTTTGTGAAGGACATCTTCTAATCTAAATAAAGTTTGTTTGAACTCTGACACATTCAGAAAAAAACTATTGAAATTTGAAATTGAAAAAAAACAAAAAACTTTATTTCAAAAAATTATAGACTGTTTTGTGTAGGGCATCTCACTGAGCTAAATAACGTTTGTTTGAACTTTCTGAGTAATTCAGCAAAACAGCTATTGAAATTTGAAATTTTCACCAAAGCAATTACACTTTTTTTTTATTTTTTATGATGGACTGTGTTTTGTGTAGGGCATCTCACTGAGCTAAATGAAGTTTGTTTGAACATTCAGAAAAAAAGCGATTAAAATATGAAATTTTCTAAAAAAATATCACAACTTTATTTCAAAAAATCATGTACTGTGTTTTGTGTAGGGCATCTCACTGAGCAATTTAAACCATATTAGAACTTTCTGAAACATTCAGAGAAAAAGCTATTGAAATGTTCAACAACAAAAATTACACTTTATTTAAAAAAATCTTGGAATGTGTTTTGTGTAGGGCATCTCACTGAGTTAAATATAGTTTGTTTGAACATTCAGAAAAAAAGCGATTAAAATATGAAATTTTCTAAAAAAATATCACAACTTTATTTCAAAA
>JAODTR010056620.1:0-17413 GCA_025399935.1 Amblyopsis rosae
GCACCCCCCCCCCCCCCCCCCCCATCCCCCTCCTCCTACATACACACACTAAACACAAACATCTCCGTCAGCGCTCCCCCTCCCCCTCCGTCTGACCCGACCAATTACAGCCGTACCTTTACCTGGCTGCTCTATCAGGCCACGCCATCTCATTACAGGAGCCAGCTGGCCACAGCTTCCCGCTAAAGGTCAGCTGACGCGCTGCAGTGCACCGCAGAGCAGGGCGTGGCTGGCACACACACACACACACACACAGTCCTTACAGGGGCAGTGTGGTTTTGTTGAGGACAGAGAACACTCCGTTACGTAGCTCATGTACTGTAATGGGTGTGTGTGTGTGCGCATTAGATTATGCTGTGTGTCAGTCACTAAGTCTTTTTCTTGAGATCTTCCCCTGCCCCACAGTGACTCGCTGTCCTCTGGCAAAGTGAATTGCTGTGGCGCTCTACAGTAACTAAGTGCTGTCAAGCGGCCATATCATGAGCGTGTGTAGGTGGGGAGGCGTTCCTGTAAGGGGATGCCTGTGCCATAAGTCACCCAGTGATGGCTGACAACTTGGAGAAGCATCCAAGATTGTACACAGTTTTGCACCAAGTCGGAAAATGAAGGAATTATTCAAAGCAGTGTGTCAAAAATATTAATGTCTTATATTAATTTCTTTGAGACTGCAATGTGATTAAGGGCTATATAAATAAAATTGACTTAATGTAGGAATACAGCAATAGCAAAAAAAAAGTGACATAATGGTAAAGTGTTAGCTTAGCGCGATGAGCTGTGGTGTTGTGGCGTTACAAACTCAACGCATGACGCCGGGTAGAGGAAGTGCAAGAATTGTGAACAAACGCTAACCCATCTGCTCCACTATGTCGGGTGGGAAGACTCTGGAGGCGAAGGCTCTGCGGAAGATGTCAGAGAACTCCCTGTCCAGCCCACCGATGCCCATCCTCTCAAAGTTCCAGTCTGGGTTGATGATGGACTGCCGAGACTCCCTGGTCTTTGCCTTTCCTAGAAGGATGGGGTGAAAATACAATGTCATGAAGTACTTTATTACACTCCCAGAAACCCCGAACATCCTCCCCAGCAGAATGCCATGAGTCTATGACAGTTGTAAGGGGGAAAGGCAGAGAGCAATGCCAGCCTTGGTGGTGTAGGCACTTCAGTTTCAAGGGCATCTCCGGAAACAAAGAGCACAAAGTGCTTAACCTCTTGAGAGAACACAGTCCTCTCTTGATGTTTTACAATATAGGACCGTATGCCATACTTATTAAACATTAACCATACTGATTGAGTGCCAGAAGTGCAATTGACATTGTTGTGCAAGATGTTCACGAAATACAGTAATATACAGTACAGTAGTAGCCTTATATTTGTTATATTTGCCTCTATTTATGAAATGCTGCAGAATCCATATGACCTTCATTTTTATGAAATAACTACATAAACAAAAAACATAGTATAGTACAATAAATAAAATGATACAGTATATTGTACTATTCCAACAAAAAATTTTTTTTAAAGGGACCCTAGTATACCAAAAAGTGTGTAAAGGCCGCCCCCTTGTGGCTTTACAATGGCAAACACTACAAAACAATTAAAGTGTAACTGCAGCCAAACTGCAGTAAACTAGCTGTAAACTAAGAATACTAACAAAATTAACATTTTCATAAAGATCTGCATTTTATGGCCTGAAAACTAATCTATATATCCATTTTTTTTAAATCACCCCGGGATCTGGCTGGTTTTTAACGGCATACCGAGTCCGCTCATACGTCATCAAATTAAAATGTTAATGTTAATAAGGGTTTCCCTCTCAGCCCCTCCCATCACTCAGCTCCTCTACGCATTTATCAAACTTGTGTAGTGGGTGGAGTCAGGCTTAGAGATGGGGTGCAGTTACACTTAAAGCTCAGAGCATCTCCTCGCGGGCCTGGCTATGCCTGACTATTGCTCTCAGCTCAATTATTTTAGCTTAAGTGATACTGTAGTCTGTAAACCCTGTTTGCATTGGCGTTTTCACAGCCACCCTGCTGGCGGTCCAATCAGGGCGGGTTAGTGAAATTAAGTTGAAGTCAAGCATATTTTAAAATGGTGGTAGAGCTAGATTAGGCGATCTAAACAGTTATAGCAACACCGATTGGTTAAAACGCTGTCCAATAGGTTCAAAATGAATCAAAGGTCTACATCCAGTAGGAGGCAACAACTGTTAACAGCATTGCCAGACCTTATTTACAGAGTGAATTTTAGGTGTGTTCACAGTAGACTATCTCCTCACCACAGTAAATATCAATACCATGAATTCCAATCTTAATCTAGTAACTGACAATTTAAGAGTTGTGTTCTTTTCCATGATTCAAAATTGCTGCGTAACAATTTCCAAAGCATGAATGTATACCCCAATCTGTTGTTGATACTCACCAAGTAGGCTTAAGGATGAACTCTCAGCCTTCTCAAAAATCACTTGACTGTTGCCCAGCAAGAGCCCAATTTGAATCTAATACAAAGAGAAATACCAGAGGGGAAAAAAAAACATTTGACTAAATCTGAATTGTCACAGAAAGTATGCATATACACATACAGTACAATACACACAGAAATAACTATATCTAAACTTTTAAATTTGTTAAAATCTTATTTATGAAAGATTAGTTTGTGCCCAGGGCACTCTTGAAAAATAAATTTGTATCTCAATGAGTCTTTCTCCTGGTAAAATAAAGATTTAATAAAAATAAAAAATATAATAAACTAGAACCTTTACAAAAGCATTTAAACACGGACTGATAAAAGGTAAATGTAAGAAAACAAAGACAATGCCTACCTTTTGTTTCTTGGCAGGTACATGATCTCCCTTAAGGATGCTAGAATCCATGCCCTCAATATCCTTTATCACCAAGCCAAACAGCTTGTCGCAGAAGCTAAACACCAGCTATGACCAACCACACAGACATAGATGTCAGTGCAACAACCAAAATCCTATATTAAAGCTCAACCTCCCCCCATTTCTCGCACTGCCTCTAGCTGTTGTTAGCACCTGCTGGCCAACAGTGAAGGCCTGGCTGTTGAAGTGCTGAATAAACTCGGCAGCCATCTTGTCCGAGTCATAAGGGTTGCTGTCAACGTTCTTCTTCTGCAGGAAGTCAATTTCCACCGTGATAACACCCACACACTGTTTGGACTTGTCAAACCTGTAGTTGGTCACTGCAAGAAGAGTTTGGATAGACAGTTTGGAGTTAAGCAAACAGAACGGTGGCAACGTTGTGATCATGTTCAATTATCCCGTATTGATGTCAATGCACAGCGCCACATTAGTAACAACACTCCAAGGCTGGCTGATACGATTAGTATAATTCCACACCGACTTAAATTGAGATAAATACAGAGATTATTTGAATTAACACTGACGACAAACACGTGACGCTTAATGATTTAGCACCTCTGGAGATGTGGAATTAAGTATTTTCATAGCAGATCAGCATTCACTGTACTCTGCTTACAGGTGTTTGACATTATACATGTGTTCAGACCAGGACGCAATACTGAAATAGAATTAAACACCCACTGTATGGTGAATGCAATGTGCAGTTATTTCTTTATGAGACACTGACAGACATGCAGAAAAAAGCACTATAAACATGATTCAATATTTAAATGTTACAAATACAATCTTAACAGCATTGCTCTATTAATAGAAATATATGGTTTTATTGCTCAAATAAAAAAAAAAAACACTTTATCCGTTAAGATTCCAGGCAGCACAAGATATGGCTTTACAGAATACATGATAAAGGCGCTGTCAAGAAGGATTATTAGGATGTCATGAAGCCTGTTCATTTTCTTACATGGCAGATCGGGTTATCAAGCCTTCTTTTCCGTTTTGATACGTAGGCTGTGCTTTTATGGGGTTCATCATTGTGGGTACTTGGCCTGCAGGGACTGTGCCAATGTTGTGTGCAAAACAATAAATGGCTGGCAGCCAGGCTTAGAGTCCAATATACAATGACACCAGGCAGCCAGTAATACAATTATATATCTACTCTTTGGGCTTGATCAATCACACTGCCTCCACCCCTGCAACATCTAATTAATAATGCCTCACCATCATGAAATATGGGAAAACTAAGAGAATGCCTGCAGCCTTTTAAGTCATGCATGTTTCAGTCGTATCTTTGGTGCATAGTGTGAATGATATGGGTGCAATATTTGAGGCCAACTGAATCAATTATCATCATTATTACAGAACAAATAGTAAAGACTGAAGACCATTTGATTCCAGAAACATTCAAATTATAGATGGCATGCATACAGTACTTAGTCACAATCTACAAACTGTCTCACCTTCCACCTCTTGACCGATGGAGAGGGCTGCCCATTTCCTCTGAAAAGGCATAAGGGAGGGATTAAGCCATGTAGGTCACACTTTCTTTTGTACTGAGTTGCAGATAAGAAATAGAGAGACCAAGGTTGCTATCTCCCAGCTAAAAGACAAAGGACTAAATGCTAAACCCCAGGTGAAAATCAATGACTAGAGGCCACCCCCAGAAACAGTAACACTCCTCCGTAACTTTTAATGATCTTATTTCACGACGGGTTTGTGCGGGTAATATCTTTAAAAAAAAAAAAAGTCTAATTTTGACATACAAGCAAGTCAGTTGGGTGAACAACAGGGCTCATCCCAGGTCAAATAAATCATCCGCCGAGTCAAGTCTAGATTTTGGTCGCAAAATAAGACCTTCGTGAGGAGGTTAACTTAGTACCTGCGTGCCGACACGGCTGCCACATTTACAGACGGAGGACGAGCAGGCAGACAGGCACGGTCAAAGAGGAAAAAAGCAGTGACAGACCAGTTGAGACAAACGGTGAAAGAGAGACGCATGCAAAGAACCCGTAGAGAACAAGACAGTACTAGCAAACACACCTCATCAACATCAGTTTACATGTCGTTATAAAGAGTTAAAAACAAATGACCAAGCTGTAGATCTAGGACTAGGTGCCAGCAGACTGGATATCACGCAGTCTAACCTACTAACAACAATGTATTGGATACTATTAAAAGTGCATCAGTGTCGTATCTCAAGCTTATGAATCCTGTTTTCAGGAACGTTGGATGCAAATACCTCAACTGGAGGAGAAAGTTATTATTTAGGACATATGCAGGGGGAATTCAAAACATTTTGCAAGACGATGCGGGGATCACATGATTAGTTGGCAAAGTGTCAGCTGCCATTGTGCTGGTCATATAACGGTGCATGCAATGTTATTATTAGGGGGTGTACCTGAGGCAGGCTGAAAGCAATGGTCCCTGGCACAACACTGTGGTGAGTCTTCAGGGTGAACACATACTTGTGGGTTATGTTGCGTACGGTCACATGTCTGCATGGATATAGCAAAAGAGACAGAAAGAAGACCGCACCGTGTTCAGTCCTTGCAGCGCACCAATTAATACTGGTTATCGATCCACAAGCCCATAATTTCTGCCTTTTCACATGCCGCTGGTGTTGACAATAGCTAGCAGTTGCTACAGACCTATCTGCACCGTCCACTGCTAAACCCTCCATCTGCTTTCCCTTTATGTTGTTGCCTAGCAGGCCTTCGAGATAACATCGTGTTCCATCTCAACTCCCTCTGTGAGTCGGCCAGACATGGAACGGCACTGCATGTGCTCGCTGCTGCAGCCCAAACACACTTAAAGGTAGCATGGGGGCACACATCTGTGTATGCTGTAACAGGCAGGGGTAAAGCATACAGACTGTCAACATGTGTTTGTACTCCATGAACCTCAACAGGTCCAGGTATGGAACCGAGCTCTGCCAGTATTAGAGCTTCTATCACCAGGAATGATGCATATTCCTAAATATATGCTCTTACGGAGAATAACCATACCCTAATTTAACCAGACCATATTCACTCCATGAATAAGGTCTGGCCAGGCTCCATTGGGAAGTGCTGTTTCCACCTACTGGGTGTAGACCTGTGATAAATGTTGAAACTGTTGGACAACATTTAACCAATAGGCGTTGCTACAACTGTTTTGATCGCCTCATCTAGCTCTATCACCATTTCAAAACCAACTTGGCTTCAATGTCGTCTCACTACCCCACCCTGATTGGACCGCCAGCAGGGTAGCTGGGTGAACGCTAATGCGAACAGGGACTATAATCTCAGTGAAAATTATTTAACTGAAAGCAATAGTCAGGTGGAGCCAGGCCAGCGTAAACTTTCCTTTTTAATAAAATCATCCATATGGTACCTATACCGTTTATGTTAAACACAATTAACGCATGTTTTTGTTTTTAATGCCGCAAGAAAACACGATGAAATGTGCCATTTCAGTCAGGTATTGCACAAGATCAAGGACAGTATACAATGTATAAAATGTGATATTGCGATATTGATCGTGAAAATTGCAATATCGATATTAATTTAAACATAAATAAAAACAAAAATGTTATGGTAAGGCAGGCAAGGGCTTCAGTCGCACATGTCAGCATCATACACATGTGGGCCTGCGTGTGCACACACATTGGATGTGACACATTAGTACTACTATTACTCACTCCTCAAACTGCTGCTCTTTCTCACTGATGACAGCACAGTTGGTCAGCGACAGCTCATCGGTCGGGCATCTCGCTGCTTGCATAGTCTGGAAAACAGACAGAGGGAAACTCGCACCGAGAGCCTGTGTTTATCATCACAGTGGACCTGTACTGGGGTACGATAAATAGAAACTACTTCATATAAAGAGCAGTCGCTGACATCTACATAATCACATAATGTGTAACCGATATTCCTGTAGAAATCAGAGCACACAAAGTAATGACAGCAAATTACATTTGACATGTATCGTTTTTATCAGTGGCCAAGTCATGAGTAGAAATGAGATGCCTCTCAGCACATTGCAACAGATCAATGACAGCTGGCTTTATCTTGCTGCCGTTTATTTGTCACAGCATTTTTGTCACTGAAGGTTTAGACTAGGGGTGCGTTCAGTGGATGGAACGTTATGAACTTTCAAAGATGTTTGCAGCACTTATTGGGCATGGCCATTGTGTTGCACAATGACATGTCAATGTAGCTGCATATTTGGAACCTTTTAAAGTGTCTAATAAGTAGTCTATTTGTAAGTAGGCTATTTTTCATCAACATTATTTAGTAGGCTACCAGTACCAAATGTCGCTTTCAATACCATATTTAATCTTAAATGTATCTCGTATTATTCTGATTAAATTAATTAATGATTAGATTTAATACAAATTGGAAAATGTTGACAACCATTGCATTCAAATCCTTCAGTTTGAACAGGTTAACCTAAACTGACACGCCAAATGGATTTTTATAGACAAGTACATTTGGGGAGCTGTCCATCAAAACTCTTTGAAAATATATATACTAAGTAGAGTGAACCATCTGCCTGTCATTGTTGTTTTCAAGTGGCTTTTGCTGTCTTCACACCCGTAGCCACAGTATTAGTATGCCACTGTTTGTTAAGTTCTGCTGTGACTCAGACTCAAGTCGCAAGTATTTGAAGCTCTCCAGACTGATTCTTGTGGCGGAGTCAAACTGAAGCTTGCATGATCAGAATGATCTCGCAAAGCTAGGTTGAACCATCATTTTGTGCACATGTACAGCTGAAACATAATCTACAGCAGTAAAATACAAAAGGATGTTGTTGTTAGCCAACAGCAAATAGCCATCCCTGTGTTGTAACCTGGCATTCAGTCCACTGCCGTACGCGTTCATTGAACATAAAGTAAACATCACACCATCCTGAACGCAGAGTAGCTTCGTTCAACTGTCAAGCAGGCGGGTCTTGACGCAGTTAGCCAGCGTTGTGTCCCAAACTGGGACTGTGAGACTCGTTTTAATGACTTAGTTAGTGGCCTACTTCTATACATAGAACTATAGGCCCCCTACACATTATTGTTGGCTCTGCAACTAAATATTTTATAAAATGTGTGATAGTATGCCGTGTTTCTATTAGCAAAGGGGTCCTTGGGCCGAAAAACGTTGAAGACATCTGTGTCAGAAAACACACAGGACGTGATTTTGGATAGCCCATCTTGGAGTAGCCTTACTTTGTCTCTGTAGCAGAACAGGCCCAATAGACATCGTGATTATTAAGGGGAAAGGCTGGCCTGCCCTGAGATAATTAATAATTTCTAATAAAAAGGCCAATCAAAAATAATACTTCTGTTCTAGTTCTAACATTGCATTTAGAACATAACGCAGAATGGGATAACTACTCTCTGGCCCATGATATCTCCAAAATATCAAAGCTAGTCTATGTCTAGCTCCAGTACTGTAGGCTGCTTGTACTGAGCATCAACTAGCCTACAATGGTCCAGAGAGGCCTTTCCCATAATCCTAATTTGAGACTGGAGCAAATTCTGTAAAATTACTTTGAATTCAAAAAGGTAAGGAGGCTATTTGTTGTCACATGTATTTAATGATAAAGTCCCTTTCAACAGTTACGGTTGTATAGTTTATTAGTTAGCTGGTCTGTGGAACAGACTATGGTGACAGTCCTGGTACTCTGCTCCATACTCAGCTTCAATTCATCATGGGGCCATTATGTTTCTCAACACCTGCACAACGACTTTATGGTATACACAATATTGACTGTATGTTGTTAAAAGCACTTCTTTGTTATGTTATACACAAACTAATAAACAACAACATTGTAACAATGTCACCAATAGTTGGATACAGACAGCCTATTGTAGGGCTGGAGTAAACGAAATCACATTCATACTACAGAAATAACAACGTTGTAATTGCCACGGCCACATAAGCATCAGTAGGATCATGCCCCATTCAAAGTGTATTCGTTTTATTTAAATAGTCCCTTATTTAGACAATATTTCATTATCAGAACTATTAGCTCAGACAAGAAAATACACTACAGTACACCTGCATACCGGCCTAATAATACAGTCGTGTCGTATGATCGACTAGGCTATGCTACTGTACGGTACCATTCTGCTGTCTTCCGGACTTGCCTACCGTACTGAGTTTTGAATGACGTACGATTCTGCCACAAAATCTACTAGTGATTTGCTTGCCGTTTGCGGTACCGTATACTGTAATGCCATATAAACGCATTTAGGCTAATATAATCGTCAATCGATACGTTTTAAATTCATTGCTGGTATATACCGGTACTTGTGTTTTCTCTATGATTCATGACTTACCCGGCCGGCCATTTTTGTGTTTCCTCTGGATATTCAAGTGCAATTCAACATAAACGCTGTGCTGACAATCGTACAGCCAACTCTTCTGACTACCGGTCCGGCCGGGACGTTGACGCGTCGCCGAGGGTGGAATCTGCATTCGTGATGTCATCACGCAGATGACGTTCAGATTACGAAAGTAGAAACGTAAGCATGGTGGAAGAGATAATCGCCTACTCGAATATTTTCGAATATTATGCTCTCTGACTTAAATACATTGCTTTAAATTGCATTAATTAAATCACAGCTTATTTCGAAAAAGTTTTATTTGAATTCATCTGAACATCAGATAGCTGGATTCTGTAATTGTGGGACTGGTACAGCAAAACAGCGTGTACATTTTATACTGATGTGTAGGCTAGTTATCCAGTGTGTGTAAAACAATTAGTGCTGAACGACGGACAGTAGCCTAGTTACAAAAATGTGTACATCAAAAATAATAAAACCATTTGCTGGTTATTTATTCGTTTAGATAACAGGGGATATGGCAAACATAAAGGCTCCTTTTTGTGAATACAAACCAGTAGAATAGATCGAGTTGGAAACATCTTTTTAAAATGCTCTGACAAAATAGGCGTAATTGATTAGAAAACAGTCCATGATTGACGATCACGTCGCTGTAATTATGTTTATAGCGCTGAATGGAAATAAATTAGAAAAAACTAGGTTACTGTACAATACATGACTTTAACTAAGAACCTAAAACAAACAGCTGAATGAATCCTTGACCACCACAAGTCACTGGTGGCAAGTATTATGATGGATGTCCTTTCACTGCAGCCATGGGCTGCTCAGTCTAAAATAATTATCTTTCAGGCAGTTACACATTGCTTTTAGTTACAATCAAAATAAAAGACAATCCAAGCTGTAATTTAAATTGTGATTTAATGCCCTTTAACGTAATGTGGCCCATCCCCAAATGAGGTGATCATACGCCAAGAGGGAATTAATTATTCCATACCTTTACCATCTCAAACGGTGTTAGCTCATTTTAATAGCAACCACTCTGACATATCTTAACAGCCACATACCCTTGGTTATGTCACACGTGTTCTAAAAGGTCACTCCCACTTGATGTATATTTCACAAAATACTTGTCTCCACTTGAACCCTCAGAAAACCTCATACCTGATCAGTTAACAGGTTAGGTCACCTAAAACAATTATTTTTGCAAAAGGCAAGACAAAACTTCATAAAATACAAAATATTTATTTTCAAAATGACTTTATAAATGAGAAAAAAAACGGAAAATCATAGCAATACAAATTGTTTGGTTACTAGCATGTCACTAGTGCTAGAAACTAACAATGAAGAATTGCTCACTCAGGAATAAGACAGAAGCTTAGGGCTAGTGAAGTTTTGCACCCCGTAGTAAATAGTGATCCCTAAACATTGAGGCAATTTTAAGGGGAGAGGGGAACACTAGTGATGGACATTAGCTTCTTATCTGCTCCATGTACACGAGTAGAGGGGGGGGGAATAAAATTAAAATAAAGACGAAATTGAAATTTATTTAAACTTGCAACATGAAAATAAAACAAAATCCAAATAAAGTGACATTTTCAGCCATTTGAAATACAACAGGGACTGGACTGTTTGGCATTGATATGTGAGCAAATGCATGACCGCTAGATGGAGCTATTTGACCAAAATGCAAATGCCTGCTATCCCTAGAAGTAACCCAATCTTCCAAAAGCCCAAAACCGTGCCTCTGAAAGATATGAACCAGAACAAAAAGCCTTGCTCCTGCAGGTACGGTTCATAGCAGGACGTGAGGCGCTCAAGGTCGATGTTGCACCTTTGAGGTTGCAATGGAGTCAAAGTAAGGCTTTAAAAGCCTGTTTATTGTATAGCAGATAAACATGTGTATAACGTGTTCACTTTTTTTTAGCGTAGTTGTACAATATTCCCTGATGGCCTGCTCTGGCCGCTGAGTGTACAGAATCTTGAATGGATATCAACATGAAAATGAGGGAGAAAACAAAACACAAAAAAAAAGTAAGAAGTGATTAAGTTGTCCATTGAGGGAGAAGGGGGATCTTTCATTTTGGAACTTGGGAATCCAAGTTATTTTTTATTTTTTTGCAGTACATTTATTTGTCGCACTCCCTTGTCCCCTTCTTAAAATATTACACACGCTGGTCACGCACACACACGTCCTCCACTGCACTCCTGTGGTCACCGTTTGTTCTGTGGACAGTAAAAACACAAGACATTGAGTGTGTGTGGGGAAGAGGCTTTAGAAACAGGCTTGTAAGGCATAACCTCTGCTCTGCTCTGAACTGGGCTTTCTTAATGTACTGTACATTAAGCATTAGGGTGTAACACGTTCTGAATCCAAGACCGAAACTGCGCCACAAACACCCACGTCTTCGTGTGGCGGTTCCGGAGGACAGAACCTCAGTGCGCACACACACACGCCCCCAACTCGCTGCTAATGCAGCCCGTTGAGCTCTCGTATAGGCTATGCTGCTACTGTAAAACACACAATTTCACAATTAGGCTAACAACCGCTGAGCCTTTCTATATGGTTTACCAAAACACAACACAAGTGATGTATAGAGGACAGAGGTGTCAAAAGTACACAGTCATTACTTAATTTAAATAGTACAGATATTTGTAAGACAAAATACATTTAAAAAAAAAACAATGGTAAAAGTACTGATTCACCTTCTGTACTCAAGAAAAAGTAAAATAAGTACAGGCTCTGAAATGTACTGGAAAGAAAAAAAGTCCAAAGTAGAAATTGTGAACGACATTAAATTGTACCGACTGTTTCTGGGCAAATGCTAACAACCTTGAGAGGACATAGTTTAAATAATAATACAATTATTTAAGTAAAGTTATAATATATCCTAAAATAGCTTCTTTTTTTTTAATAACGCATAACACGGTGAGCACAACAGCAGTATATGTGGGCTAAACTGGATTATTTTTCATTGCTTTGGCACAAACTGTATTCAGTATAGGCCATACACCTTTCCAATTTCATGGATTCTTTTCTCAGACATAGGGCGGCAAATGGTGCAGTGTTAGAGCGGGGTGATCAAGAGCTCCTCACCAAGTGTCCTTGAGCAAGACACATAACCTTAACTCCTGGTGGTCAGGTGTCTCCTTGCACGGTTGACATTCATCGGTGTATGAATGTGTGTGAGAATGGGTGAATGTGAGGCAAATAATGTAAAGCGCTTTGGCTAAAAGCCAAAAACTTCAATTCAAACCCTAAATACAAAATACTAAAAGATTGCAACTGCATAATTTCTGACAGAATACTGTAAATTAATAATCTAAAATATTGAATACAAGACAAACCATTATAATTTATTTCTATTTCTAGGGATGGATCAGGCATGCCAAAAGATTATTTCTTAGGTGTATTGCCCAAGATGACATTCGATGTAAGATGAGAACCTGCGGCTTTTTTCCGTATCTTGTTTATAATAGCCTATATTCTGGTAAATCTGAATTAATTACAGTAGAGCCTTGCATAATGGGAGAGCATGTCTTGTCTGTTTCGTCTTGTTACACAATATGCGCCAAGGCCTAGGGATAGTATTTCCAAACGCATTAACACTAAACTAGCTTGTTTTGAAAATGTAATGAGTAGAAAGTACAGATATTTGTGTAAAAATTTAACTAGTAAAAGTCAAAAGTTGTCAGAAAAATACATACTTGAGTAGAGTACAGATATCTTAAAAAGCTACTTAAGTACAGTACTTAAGCTTAGCTCTGATAGAAGATGCACTTATTCTCATTCACTGACTAAATTTAATGTGGGGATAATGGCAACTAGTCTATTGCCTTCCCTTCCCATCTATTTTCAAACTAAATGCAAAATAATATACTTTACTTAAAAACAGCAATGTGTAGGTTAAGTGCATTTTTGCTGAGAAATGACAAAGCACGCAGTGTCACACACACGGATGCTATACGCTTCGCTGTGTGGGGCTCACTGGCTTCAGCTGCTTGCATTGTGTAACTCCGGGCAATAGCCTATCTTTAAATTAATCTACACTTGTTCTCTTTAGCATTCCAAATTGTTCAGTATCAGTATAGTGGAAGAATCATGTTCTGCAGAGAAAGACAAACACTCCTACCACCTGTTCTTGTTTATAGCATGACTGGCGCTATGTTAGCATAGTGCGCATGTGTCAATTGTTTTGCTGAAAAGCTGGGGCGCTTAGTGTGACATCTAGTGGCAGAAAGTCATATTGACAAATAAAATATAAATAAAGTCTATCTATAGAGAGAACACAATAAAGGCAAGACAGGTTTTAACACCTGAAGGAAAAAAACAAAAAAAACAAAACAATAAGATAACCCGAACCATGGTTCAAATCAAAATACAAACTGATCCGTGGATTTGGTGAAGAGTCTTTACTTTAGTGTTGGAATAGGCAGCCATATTCTTACCTATGTTAGCTTCTTGGCTTTGTTGTAGAGCGAATCCACAACTTTGCTCATGTTCTGAATAGTTTCCAGAGCAGCTCCGTATGTCTTGTCTACTGGGGGCTCCTCAAATATGATCAGGACGCCTTCCCCTTGGTCCAGGATCCCTGCAACAGTGTCCAGAAAACTCTGAATTTACAGTATGACTCAAACTCATACACACAGACCAAATAAAACGCAAAGCAATGAAACTTACCGTGAAACTTCTCATCCAAGATCATCTGTGATAGTTTCCTTTCAACATCCCCCTGAACACAATCAGAGAAACCTACTAAGAACCAGGTATGACTGACTGACACATACACTAAGAAACTAAACTCAAGGGAGTCATACCTTTGACAATTTGATGAGAGCTGATATATGTTCCATCTGAAAAACAACAAAACAGAGGATTACTGTACAAAAGCAGGCCAAGTGCATTTAAACATTTCAATCAATTGCCTTGGGACTAATTGTGATAAATACTGTGGAAAATAAATGAGCAGCATTAATGAATAACTTCAAATAGACTGAAACTGGTTACCTACAGTATTATGGTCTTAAATATGTATTATTTAATATAGGAGCTCTGATAAAAGATTATTAGAAGTAAAGCACAGCTTTGCAAGTCCATACCTGTACTCTGGAGAAGGGTTCGATGACTCTGATGAGGTTCTGTTCCAGTAGGTTGTCATATAGCTTGGCCAGGTGAGTACTGATGATGGGGTCGTCCCTCAACTCTGCCCTGTACTCAGTTAAGGCCTGGAAGACACAGACAGACCATGTGTGAAAACAACAAACGAGTACATGTAAAATTTGGAGAAATGTTTGTGGCCACAAACTGCACTGCAACAGCATGAAAGATGAAAAGCAATTATACAAAGGCATCCATATATTTTATAAAACATTTAAGTTAGGCTAAATTGTCTGAGTTTAAAAGCATTACATCCCCATACAAAAATGCAGCCAACCACCAAGGTTGGAAAGTCATGACTAAAAAAGGCTCAGCACCGACTGAAGAGGATTTACCTTTTCAAAGTCCGCTAATGACCTGTTCTTGCTCGCCTGGGCCACACATTTCAGTGCATCTGTCTGGAGAGAGAAAGACAAGCATTTAATTGACAGTACAGAGATGGGTAGAAGTGCTGACCTGGTCAAGGCAGTCGTTACCTGTCGGCCGGCGTACCGCAGAGCCAGTTTACCACTGATCAGAGACTGCACCTCCTCCGGTCTGCAGCACAGGGGAGCGGATCATGGGTTACAAATGTGCATGTATCATGGACTAGTGCATATAAAAACACTGAAACACAATCATGCATCTACTAGAGAACAACATCAGGTGGTGGGACTGATACTTAAGATGAAACACAATATTCGTTTAAAATATGATTCATCAATGCAGAAAACTCCATACTACAAAACATTATGTATAAAACTGAGGCCTGAGTTTAAAGCTGCGGCCAATAAAAACTGAGGCCAATAAATCTCAGGTCAATATGACCCGAGATTTAATTTGAATATTGTGAGAGCAGCTCTGTGTAACTTAGTGTCACAAACTCAAGTATATCATCCTACTCAAACACTGTATTAATGAGTATGACATACTTGAATTTGTAAGCCTAGTAGGCCAAAAACACTAGCATGAATGATAGCTATTAGAAGGCACATGCGTTTTCCCCCATAGAACTATGTTTATCCGCACTGTATCAAAACCACTGATGCCGACTGATTTCTAATGATTGACTTAAGAGTGTACACCCATGTGTGAATATAAATGCATATTTAGGGACAGACCACGGATGCAGTAAGTATGCCGGGGGCCTTTACTGTAATGGTGTAAGTATTGATCAAGACAACATGGGGGTTAATTTATTGTTGGCCCTGGTTTATGTGGACCAAAGACTTTCAGTACAACTTACAAGTTAAGCACTATCTTGCAAAGCAGCATGTATTTGAGTGCTGTGATGGCTCTTGGGTGGTCGATGGAGTCGTAGCCCTCGAACGCCTCAAAGAAATAGGAGTAGGCCGTCTTCCAGTCCTTCTCCTCTGCTGCATGGATGATCCCTACAACAGCAGAGCAGCCACAGTAAACACCAATGGAAGAGCAAAACAAAACTCCTGCAAGCTACAAACTTCCCCGGGACCTGGGAGGCTTGCGAATAGAAGATCCTTCTTTCCTTTCACCTTTGATCAAGATGACTAGCTGGACTTGAAATAGTGCTGCTAAATTAAGGAAAGGAGTTCTTCCTCCAAACACCAAGCACTGATTGCTTAACCATTACAGCAGTGGTTCTCAAACTGGGGGTAACGAGACACTGAAGACAAATAATGTTAAATCATTAAAATGGCATAGTTAAGATATAATTGTTAAAGTTGTACAGTTTATATATAATGCTGATGTGTCCTGCTACTAGCCTATATTAAAATACTATAAAATATTAATGTGGCTGTTATGCTTCTACACCTCTGGGGATAGCGGGGGTCGCGGGTCTCTAGCACTGTTATTTTTGGGGGGGTCACGATCTGAAAAGTTTGAGAACCTCTGCATTACAGTACTCTAATTATTATGAATAATGATCGCAATGCATTGGTACATTTTCAATAATAAATCACAGCAAGGTAATTCGTTTACACACTGCACAAACATGGTTTTACACGTCAGTGGAACTGCCATCTAACCTGACATCATGTCCAGCGCTGCCTGGAGTTTCGGGGGACAGTAGATTGCGTTGGCGGTAGTCCTGGCTGACGTGAGGGCTGCGCGGGCCTTGGGCAGGTTGCTGAGGGCGTGGTACGTCTTGCTTTCCAGTAGCTGAACCTCCACCAACAGAGCCTTGTCATCCATCTTCTTCAGCTCCTGGAGTAATTGGGTGCCTGGCAGAGAACATTTCAATAATTTTGATCAAAACACAAATTGCCAAGACTAGCCCAAATAGATGCACAATATGTCGTGAACCAGAACATTGTCCACATGCTTAGCCTTTATAGTAGGGCTGTAACGGTTTACCAAATCCACAGTTTGGTTCATACAGCGGTTTTATTTTTTTTTTTTCCTTAAATTCCTGAGCGGTATAATCTAGGTATTTGTTCTGGCCTTGACTACATTCATTCTGTACAATAGTCTTTTCTATATTTTCTGCCACTAGATGGCACACTAGCACCAGCTTCTCAGCCAAACAAGAACACTGTTCTTGTTGCCGCCCACACATGCGTGCTATGCTGTAGCGCCAGCACTAGGTACACAAACCAAAAGATGATGATGAGATCGGATTTGACAGATGGCGATATATCCCCAAATTACAGCGTCCTGCTTATTCACAAAGCCAAAGGTGTCAACTCACCAAGCGCCAAGGCCTCCTGGTATCTTTTGGTATCAAAATAGAGCGAGATCAGCCGAGCCTGGAAGAGAGAAGGGGGATTGTTTTCAGGCCAGCCAAAAGATGCTGTGCTGGAAGCGTAGGATCACTTTCATTCAGACATGCGTGAGTCAACCTATTTTACTAAATATACAGCCATGTGAGAAAGAAGGTACACCCTCTCTGAATTCTATGGATTTCCATTTACGAACATAATAATCATCTTTTTAGCAGGTCTAAAAATTATGTAAATACAACCTTAGACGAACAACAACACATGACACATTAGACCGGGTCATGATTTATTTCAGGGGTTCCCAACGACCGTGCCCCGGACCGGTGCCGGGCCGCAAAGCACTACCCACCGGGGTGTGGGTAGCTAAAAATAAATTACGTACAGTGATG
>JAODTR010056631.1:0-17413 GCA_025399935.1 Amblyopsis rosae
GATCATTCTGTTGGATGAGGTGGGTGGACACACGCAGGGCAGGGGGCCAAGCGGGCAGCTAGGAGCGGGACTGAGCCTGTCAGCAGTGCTGCTCTCTAACGGGCCGCCTCTCTCCACAGGCCACGTCGGCTCTAGACACCCAGACAGAGCGCAACATCCAGACCTCGCTGGCTAAAGTCTGTGCTAACCGCACCACCATCGTCGTGGCCCACAGGCAAGTGGAGAGGCAGAGATTGTCCTTGGAATCCTTTTGAGCTTGAGCTAGGGCTGCTTGATTCTGGGGCAAAAAAAATTATCGGGATAGATATATAGGATAGATATATATACAGTATATGTGTTTTTCTTTTGTGTCAATATTAAAATCACTATTATTAAATAAATTATTACTAAAAAGAGTTTACTTGCGATACGTAATGTGCAAAATAATAGGTTTTCCTCGATTTATATTGTTATTGTAATTGACATTTAAATCACGATTAAAACTAGTTTAATTGTGCAGCCCTAGCTTGAGCTCTGCTCAAATAAAACGTGTTTAACCGTGGTGTGATGTGGCGGCTTCGCTAGGCTGTCCACCATTATCGGAGCAGACCAGATCCTGGTGGTGAGCGAGGGCCAGATAGCGGAGCGGGGTCGACACGAGGACCTTCTGCAGAAGGGAGGCTTGTACGCAGACATGTGGCAGAAGCAGCAACAGGCACACGACTCCGATTCCTCCTCGGACACGGAGGCCAAAGACCGCACGTCTGAGAAGCTACAGCCGCCGTCAACCTCGACAGGCCACCGGGGGCACTAGAGAGTAAGGTTATTACGTGGTAACTGATGGTCATTCTGTACCAAATTACTTGTTTTACAAAGCTATGGAAAACGAATGGAAATATTTTTATATTTAGCTTTGGAAACTATTGGTATACAAGCGTTTGTATTCATATTATTGTTTTAAGTGGTAAATATTTCTAAGATTATATTACCTATTGTATACTACTGTATGTAAAAAGGAGAAACACTGATAAGACAAGGTATACTGTTGTTTGTAACACAGGGAGATGGAAAATAATGAATGTGAAGGTTATCTAAGTCAAAACCAAATTCTATTATCTCAACATATACAATAATTAAGCATAATATAGACTAGATTGAGATGTAAATGTTACAACAGTGTATACTTTTATCTTGCAAAAATATAAAAGGCTGCTTGGGTTGGGTATTGTCTGAAAGTTTTGTTAACTTTGTACAGTAAAATATTTAATAACTACTTTTTTGTATGGATTTTTAAATGGAAAGTAAAGTTTGATTTGTATAAGTTATCTGTAAGAAAACATATTGTGATGTTTTTAAAATTAGTCTTTATAGTTTGTACTTTTGAGCCAGAAATCATGTGCCTCCATGTGTTCACTACATTTGATTGTCTTTATTTTTGTTAGAAAATCTGTGCTTTATAAGTCAATATTGTTTGTTTGATTTGCTCTAGCCCCTCTCCCCCCCATGACTTAATATATTTTAGAGAATTTCTCCAATAAATCATAAAGAGTCCATTATTGCACATATATGAATATATTTGCACTTCTGAACAATAAATTCAGATTTTGTCTTGAAGGTGCATTTTAGTTTTTTTTTTTTTTTTACTAAAAACTATGAAAATGTGCAAGTTACAAAGATGTCCATGCGCATTGTTGCTATGGCCACTGGCAGTACAGTGCATGGTAATAGTTGGTGGAGGCATATTCTAATTAGGTTAAGAAGTGACCATAGTATGGAAGCCCATAGAGGACTATATTGAAGTGAAAATGCAATCCCAAATATCATTTTAATTGTCAAACAATTCCACCGAATGAACCTTAGAGCAGATCCATCTGAAGACCATGGCGTAACATCTATAACTGCTCCTTGCCCACCAATAAACCCTTGATCAGACAAAAATTAACAAAACAGGATACATACAGAAAGGTATCAATATCTGCATGGGGAAGCATACATATAGTAATTTGGCATACGGGAATGTATGTAGATTTCAATATTTGCTTCCTCTAATATTCACAAGGTCATACCAGCCTTGCGTTTGCCTTGCGCCTCTCGTTCCCGGCAAACAGAACTACACGCCAGGTTTATGGAAGGTGAAAGCATAGCTTTATTCTGAAAACATATTTATTCTTAACACGAGTGGCGTAGCAACAGCGACACCGGAGGGAAGATACGTTCATTGCACCCACGGTGCATATCCTGTTCAAAGATTACGATGATGGCATGAAAGGAGAATTCTAGCTGACTTGTCCTGGATAAAACGCCCCTACTAATGGCATAAACACAAATGAGAGCGAAATCACAGTCGCCTTCGAGACATACGCCTTGAGATTATACTGAAGAATGGGCTTGAGTTGACGCGACAATTCCGTACAATGTTTTCATGACGTTGGCTTCCTTGCCACGACACAGGTCTTGCTTTAGTTGCTAGCACTGACATTTGATCGCACTCTCCAGGTATTTACTTTAGCGTGTCCTATGCTATTGTGTATGTTTCATGAATAGTTATTAACATGGTTAATACAGTTTAGGTGGGTAGTTAAGCTTTGGTTCGGTGTTAAGCGATCGTAAACTGGTTGGTGTAACGAAACACCTGCTAGCTGTAAGGTACTCTCTTTCAGTGAGCAGTTGCTTTAGCTTCCATCTGCTACAAACCGTCTTTTATCAGTTGTCTTATGATTAAATATAGTTATATGAGCGCACTGTATCATTTCACTCATCGGTATTAGATTATTTCCAAATCAGATGCTTCTACGAATTCGTCACACTGTTTTTGATCAATCTGCAAACATATATATTGTTTACAGAAGAGAAGATCACATTTTAACCGACGATGGACATGTAAGTAACACTACTGTAATCTCCTGCTAACATCATTACTGTGTAGCCTACTGTACCTGTCTGTCACACAATCCATTCTGTGTGTATCATATGTAAACGCCTGCTGTTGCCTGATATAGTATGATAAATGCACAATATGTTGCTACTACGTTTCATTTATTGGTATGTAATAAACCTTGTTTTATCGAGATTATACTTCAGGATATCATGTTTAACTGCAGGTGTTTATCAGTACAGTAACAGTAAAGCCGTCTTTAGTCTTCACATCACTACAGATCATGTCTTGTCAAGTGCACAATGTTGGTTCTATTTTGCCATCCATTTACTGTACGTAAAAGTAGGCTGGTGTAGTTCTTGGTTGTTGGCTACTCACCCTCCCCTGGCTGGCTATAGGTTTGGGAACGACATGTTGAGCACCGGAGGGGCGATGCTCGGGGAGGACAGCTCTGTCATGGCTCGTGTGCAGAAGAAGTTCTGGAAGACCAAACAGGCTCTAATTAAAGCAACGGGCAAGAAGGAGGACGAATATGTAGTGGCATCGGACGCTGACCTGGACGCCAAGCTTGAGGTATAGGAGAGTCTTATAATTATTTTTAAACACAACATGCTTTGATTTATTGTGGCTGGAATGTGTGGGTGAAATGAATCCATACTCCAGTCCAGATTGACCCCCATCTGCTTTTATTATGGTTGGTTGTTTTCAGTATGTGCAGTCACCCCCACACAGCTATAAATTATACATGTCATGCGCTGTTGAAATGTGTTACACTGAAACGATAATTGCTATAACAATACGAGTTTTATTTTTGCATCAGGGGGGGGGGGGGATCTGCTTATTCAAACTGCATTTAGCTGTGACATGGCTGTATCACAGTCACTGGTGAACCAACTGAGGGCCCTTTGTCTGGGATGAGAGAGCCCGTACTGTTCATCCTGCTCCCATTGTCCGTCAGTCCATCTGTATCCAGGCGGGCATTTTAAAACGCTAAAAGTACATGAATGAAGCTCAGTCTCTTATCTCCTCTTCCCCTGTTCTGAACACACTGTCATTGCCTGTCAGTGCCACCCCAGGGCAACAGCGGCGCAGTAAAGGCTAAATCAGATGATCATAAGCTCACCCTGCCCTCGGTGAAGGCTTAATGTGATTTGCCGTAACGTAGTTGTGTCTATGCCCTCGAGATGTTATTCTACATGCTTTGTTTGCCATCTCTGTTCTGTAGCTTACTCTAGCTAATGGCAAAATGCAAAGCAATAATTAGCTTGAGGAAAAACTGTACGTAAAACCCCGACGTAGAGACGCCCTGACCTTAACACTCGTACTGTGCTCACCTCGAGTCTCTTTGGATAAAAGCATCTGCTAATTGAGCTTATTTTACTTCTCTCTTTGACTAATCATTTGAACCGTGTAACACCACGTCAAATGGGTCCCTTTCCAGGCAGACAGGTTACTAGCAGCACTTTGCTTTATATCCACCTCCGAGTCACGTCTGCAAAGCATTCTCTACATGCCTACTATTCATTAGTTCTTCTCTGCAAGTCATGATTCAGGAACTTAGCAGGGTTTCCTATAGAAGGGTACAATTGCAGGTGTCTACTCTATTTTGCACTGCATAGATGTGCACGCACGCGCGCGCACACACACACACATCCAGGTTTATCTCTTGGTAGATCATTATTGTTGCTGCACCAACCTTTAACTGGTTCTCTTCTCTATTAAACGGTAACAGTTTGTCTTGAGGAGGTGCATTAGCCAATCAGTCTGTGGTCCCTGGCGACCGACCAGGTGGTCTGATTAAGGCGGTTGCTGTTTAGTCCGCGGTTAATAAATGACTGTAGCAGAGCTAACTGGTTTAAGTGGTCCATTTAAAGTCAGACCTAGCATGGCATTCATTATTCCTTCCCCAACAGGCTTCCCGTCGGCCATTTTGTGGATTTTAATTAGCCAATAAGAAGATATCCCTTTTTGTGAGGGGGGGTGAGATGCACATCTATTAGCCATGTTGTTTGCAAATGCCAAGTTGGGTTAGAAATGACCGTGGGTGCTTTCTGTGTGTCCATAGTTCTTCCGTTCCGTGCAATCCACGTGCACGGACCTACTGAAGGTGATTGAGAGGTACCAGCAGAGAATCACACGTGAGTCCCGCTCGTAATGTCAGTGTGAGCGTTGTCTTACGGGGGGAGGGGTTTCAACCATAGACGTCCACTCAAATGCAATCTGGCACCGTCATTTGTAGTCTTTGCATTGTTTCACAGTTAACTTTAGTGCTGAGGTGCAGCACAAACAGTTTAAGAAGTCCAAAACCAAATCTAATATTCAAAAATGCTGAACAATAGTTTTTTTTAGATTTATTCTGAAAATGGTTTGTGCGGCAGATGATGAGTGTCTCCCAAACATCTGTCAACTTCCACATAACGAGGGCTACGTGGACAGGATAGTCTAGTGGCTAGGGTGGTCCACTCCCACCCAAAACATTCAAATAATTCTAGTCAGCAGAGACATTGTCTGAACACCGTCTGCAGCAGCAGTCCTGTAGAACATTTACATAAGCTAGTTTGTATACTGTGTGTGTACAGTATATATATGTAGAGTACATGCACGTTTGGCTGAAATGTGAATTTCCCATGTTTTATCATCATTGTTCTTAAAAGCTTAATTTGGTACCCACTATCAGACCATGGCGTAAACACCTGTTAAGTGATATGTTTATCAGTAGTGCTACACGACGAGAAAAGGTCTAGAGTTGAAAAATATAATCCTATTCCTTTTTAAAAGACATGATACACCATAGAGACAAGGCAGTCTTTTACCTCAGGGCTCAGTTCTATGTGAACCCAATGTGGCCAACAGGTCTGTCCCAGGAGGAGAACGAACTGGGGCTGTTCCTGCGCTTTCAGGCTGAACATGATCGCACCAAGGCGGGAAACATGATGAATGCCACCAGCAAGGCCCTGTGTGCTTCGGCTAAGCAGAGGTCAGCCAAGATGGCAGCCGCATTAAAAACACACAAGCTTCATTTCAGCATTCAGGTTCCCTGCATATAAACAGATGTGTGGGATTATCAAAAATCCCACAAATCGGTTTAATGTGGATACCTCATACCTAACTTCCTAACGCCTAGCACCAAAGGTATGTAGACACCTGAACACCACACCCATATATAGATGTTGAACATTTAAAGGCAGGGTTAGTCATTCTCGAGAACGCTTGCTAACACTTATATAACACTTGTATAATTGTTATTTAAGTATATATTAATAATTCCACTTACAGTGTGCGCTTAATTTTACACACTTTTAAAATAATGGCTGAAATAGCCAAATCTATTAAAGCTAATTGTAAGTTAATACACTTTTTGTCAAATGAGACAAATATCTGTTCGTATATATCGCTATTTTACCGTTCTCTGTGCGTGTTGAGAAAATGTATCTGGTACTTCTACACAGCCCTGGCTCCGTAAATAGGAACATAAAGTGGTGAACACCGCTGGCATCAACAAAGCCGCAGCACTACGCTTTGCTTCACAATGCATTTCTATGTGTGAAGCGCTGCCGCGGAGGGATACTGTTTTGATTTTAGCTCTACGTTAGCAAGAATGACTGACCCTGCTTTCAATTAGAGTGGGTGCCCACGTACGTTGGCCATGTAGTGGTCTCCTCTATTTTGCAGTCGAATAGAAAACCAATTAACACAAATACATAAAGTAATGCATGCATAATACCTCAGCAGAAGGAGTGTTTGCAAGCGTATTAACATTTAACGTTCTCTGAGAAAGTGACAAAGATAAAACCAACAACAAACTAAACGTTGAGGAGTTAGCTGACTGTGCGAGACCAGTAATGCCGATGCCCTCCCTCTGCCCCCTGCCCCAGACTGGCGCTGTGCCCGCCTCTGCATCGGCTGCACCAGGAGGTGGAGACGTTTCGGCGCCGCGCCATCGCGGACAGCCTGCTGACGGTGGGGCGCATGGAGAAGGCCCGCACCGAGTACCGTGGGGCGCTGCTCTGGATGAAGGACGCGTCCCAGGAGCTGGATCCCGACACCTACAAACAGCTGGAGAAGTTCCGCAAGGTGACCGCCGCTTGTTTATTATCATCTTGTTTATTGTTTTATTGTTTATTAATATATTGGCTATTATCATCTTGTTTATCATCTTTATTGTTATATTGGGGGTGGTGCTGGAGTGTGGTCCTGAACCAGTGGTCTCTAAACCCTGTGCGAAGGATGAGTTATGATGTTGCATTGTGGAAGAGAAGAGAACAGCAGCACATTTGCTCTCAGCAGAAACAATAGACAGAATGTACTGTAGGCCATATACCAGTGGTCTTCAACCCTGGTCCTGGGGACCCCCTGCCCTGCATGTTGTAGATGTCTCCCTGCTCCAACACACCTGATTTATATGGATGGGTCGTCATCAGGCTTATCTCCCTTCTAAAGCGAAGGGAGATAACATTTAGTCAGTAAGTCAGTCATAGTTCTTCGGTATAATGTTTGTCAGTTTTTGTCAGTCACATTTTGCTTTGAACGGGTTATATTGGCAAGCCTCGTGAGACCCTTTACAATCAGTCTGGAGAGCTTGATCATCTTTGTTTCAGGGCGGTAACCTAGTGTGTGGCCAATCGGTGTTGTACTGTTCGCAACGGGCGTGGTTTATGTGTGATGAAGGCATTGTTGAAAACAACAATGGCGGGTCCTACAGACGCTAACATACATGATAGCAAATATGTTTTTACTCTTCTCCTGACATTTCTACTGCAAGAGTGGATTTAACAGGCTCTACTGCTTCAAATGTTGGTCCAATCACCTGCCAAGAATGTTTTTTTGAAAGCGCCTGCCATTTTAATTATTGTGTGCACATGTGCGAGCGTGCGCGCGTGTTTGTGCGTGCGTGCGTGCGTGTGTGTGTGTGTGTCAGGTCCAAGCCCAGGTCAGGGCCTCTAAGAGTGAGTTTGAGAAGCTGAAGAACGACGTCTGCCAGAAGGTGGACATGCTAGGAGCCAGCCGCTGTAACATGCTGTCACACTCCCTCTGTACCTACCAGGTATGGTGTCTGTGTGTGTGTGTGTCTGTGTGTGTGTGTGTGTGTTCTGACAGCATGCCCAAATATAAAATTCCTAATAACATGAACATAAGTTTCTTTATTTTATTTTTTATATTTTCTTATATTATAAATTCACAGTCCTCTTTCAATGCTCAAAACAAACTCCCTCATAAATTACGCCCCACACATTGAAACGTATTGAGAAGCCAAGCGGCATTGTTGTGGTGAGCGGTGTTCGCCATTTTGTTTATGTTCCTATTTACTGTGCCAGGGCTGTAGAAGTATCAGTTATTGCTTCAGCACACACAGAACGGAAAGCTAGCAAAATGCCAGGAGTTATTTGGTGAATTGACATAAAGTGTATTAGCTTACAATTAGCTGACTACACCTTTTTAAAAGGAGAACAGTTGTGTTGTTCAGCTGTGGTCTCACCTGTGGCCTCACCTGCAGACCACCCTGCTGCAGTTCTGGGAGAAGACGGCACACGCCATGTCAGAGATCCACGTGGCCTTCCAGGGGCACGTGCCCTACCAGTTCAACACCCTCAAGGTAGGCCAAAAGTAAGCTGTAAACTGAAAACCTTTCTTTGTTTACGGTGATTGGCAGCATGCTTAGAGTACTGCATTAACTACTGCATTAGCTACCGCCCATTGTTGTCCATTGTTGTCACAATGAACAACAATGAAGGAGAAATTATTTGAAGCTGTCTTAATTGCATACAAGTATTATTTAACATTGTCATGTGACCAAAATCGCTTGATAGGTATTTTGACCGAACAGTCTAATAATATTAACTAACTTGGTTAATAATATTGGTACAAGTCCGTCCGTCCGTCCATCCATCCATCCATCCACCCTCATCTGCTTATCCGTTGTCGGGTCGCGGGGGCAGCGGCTCCAGCAGGGGACCCCAAACTTCCCTTTCCCGAGCCACATTAGCAAGCTCTGACTGGGGCATCCCGAGGCGTTCCCAGGCCAGTGTGGAGATATAATCTCTCCACCTAGTCCTGGGTCTCACCCAAGGCCTCCTCCCAGCTGGACATGCCTGGAACACCTCCCAAGGGAGGCGCTTAGGGGGCATCCTTACCAGATGCCTGTACCACCTCAACTGGCTCCTTTCAACGCAAAGGGGGAGCGGCTCTCCTCCTTGTTCCTCGCGGATAGCCGAGCTTCTCGGCCGAGCTTCTCCCCCGAGCTTCTCACCCTATCTTTAAGGGAGGCGCTCGCCACCCTCCTGAGAAAACCCATTTCGGCCACTTTTACATTTGTACAAGTGACTGTTGTATTAGGCTACATAGCTAATATACCACATACCTAACATGTCTCCCTGTCAGGACCTACGAGACCCCTTGGAGGAGTTGAACGACTTGAAGGAAAAGGAGAAAGAGCAGAAGGAGAACTCACCACAGAGCAACACAGCAGACAAGTGCGAACACAGCTGGCTTGAATTCAGTTTACTTGACACACGCACATATACACAAACAGTCGGTTTGAGCTAGCTGACAATATACTTTATTACCACCAAAATAACACATAGAAATTGTTTAATAAGGACATCATGCATGAATTTCTGCTCTTAACTAACCATGTTACGTTATTAATGTTTGTGTCAAGTCGTCAATTCAAGACGTTTTGTTGGGGGGGGGGGGGGGTTATTGGCCCAAATACATCTTAATAATCACAACCTTCGTCTCCTCTTTGTCTCAGCCTGGTGTCAATAGACGAGGACAAGCCCGCTGAAGAGGCCTCTGAGGGTGAGTATTGTGTGTGTGTGTGCACATGTGTGGACGGGGGTGGGGTGGTGAATGGCTAACTATGATGCTACACCCAGCTAACACCACCAATGTGCCGCAGCCTTGCACCATCTTTACGGCCCGTTCAGCTCGGGGGACGCCGAGGGCGACGACTTCATGCTCATGGCCTGTGACCTCCCCCAGCCCGAGCCCCCTCTCTGCCAGCCACACCGGCCCCCCAGCCCCACATACGCCCCATTCGAGCCCCAGGCCGTGGATCAGTCCGAGCCCTGGGGCTTCGGAGAGTTCCAGTCCTGCCTGCCACAGCTCCCCGGCCCCGGTACAGACTCTCTCGGCAAGGCGCTTTAACCGCCCTCCTCCCTGGGATCTTCTCTTTCAAAACGGGAGCACCATGACGCTGGATTCTCCTCGGGTTTAGCTTTCATAAACATCTGTACCTCTCTGTCCTACCTGCTCTGCTGTTGCATGGATCTTTGTCTCCTTGAAACGCTTGATTTCTGTCTTTTCTAGTTTCACCGGTCACTTTCTTTCAGTTTAGAATTTGGTTCTCTGGAGGGGATTTCACCGTGGATTATTTTTCTGCTTAACCGCGTTTGTGTCGTCAGATCGGTTATCTCAGCAGTTTGTTCCATAACTGTTTTCTTTTGCTTCTGTACCCTTTGAAATAACCCCACTGGCAAAAATAGTACTTTAATTTGAAAGGTTCTACAAAATGTAGAAGTACTACAAAATGACAAGTTAATTTTTACTCAGAAATGGAGAGACAATTTGATGGGTCTATGAACACACAGATTGATATTTAATCTATATAAAAAAAAACGATATTAAAATATTTCTGTTTTCTCTCACGTACCTCTAGGGGTATTTATAGGTTCTAGAAAAGACTACACAGAATAATACTTTCAGAGTTACTGTGGGTGTATTTCCAGCGTTGTCATTACTCATCCATACACTCTATCCTTTAGGCTTATCCCTCTCTCAGCCTGCTGGGGGCGCCACTGAGTCAGGGCAGACGCAGGAGGAGAGGGAGAGGGGCGACATGGCTTTCCTCAAGGACCTCCTCAGCCCCGGCAGTGGCGACGACTTCAGCCGGGAGTGGCAGGACGCCTTCGGGTTGTTCGAAGCCCCTAGCCCCGCCCCCATCCCCGTGGCGACGACGACCACCACCACCACCACCACCGCCTCCACCAGCGGCGGCCCCGCCTGGCCAGGCTCACCGTCCCCCAGCCCCACCGGCTTCCTGCCCTCACAGCTGCTAGATCACAGTCTCAGCTCCACAGGTTGGTCGGCCGCTGCCACCTGCTGGCGGGACGTGGGTACTGCAAGATGAGACTGTTCAGCTGCAACATTTACTGATAAGGGTTCGCTGGTTTTGTGTTTGTGTGTGTGTGTGTAGGCTGGGCCACACCTCCCATGTTCCAAGCACCACCTCTGCAATCACCGCCCGCCTCGGTCCCCGTCCTCAACCAATCAGCTCAGGCAACTCCAGGCTCGACAGCCAATGGTAAGATGGATAGTGAGCATTATCTTGCTTATGGATGAATGAATCTTTGAATTGTAAGAGGAAAGCTTACATTGTTAGCTATAGTTGGTAGGATGTCTTGGTTTAATTTCTAGGGGTGCATGTACGTGCACCGATAGCTGTTGTGCTGAAACAGGCACTGGAATCTTATAACTTTATCGTGCAACAGAGTAAAGTTTGTTTTGAGAACTCGTTTGAAAAAATGAGATATTCGAGAAACACGTCAATAGGCCAAATACTAAGGTAGGGAATGTAATAATTGTAAAATGTAATAATCGTGGGTATACCAATACCAAGTCCGGCGAGTCATCTGTTCTCCCTAAAATGTACTTTTTTCCCTGTGTTTTGTGAGCTGCTAGTGTGTTTGTGTATCCTGAATTTGATAAAATCGACGTCAGACTATACCTATACGTTAAAAATATTCAGTCAATGATGGAACATTTTCAGTTAACACGACCTCTGGATAGCAGTGCTAATAATAATCATCACATCGTCAGTGTCGTCGTAGACTAGCAGAAACGTGTTAAGAGGCATTTAAAGGTGTGATTCTCATATTTACGTCATTAAACATTTTCATTAATATTTTTCAATCATTTTTAGACCATTTTCAGACACGTTATTTCCATATGTACTGTATATATGTGTAACATCTAAGTAGAACTGACATTGTGCCTCAAATTGATGTGTGCATGGCCTGTGTGTGTGCGTTTTCTAACCTCCTGTTACCACCCTGTGGTCAAATGTTAAGTCAAGATGAGTAAAATATAAAGGATAAATTGCTGTAGAAGGCGGTTGGGGGTGCCAGGTGTGTCTATGTATGTACATTGCTGTAGATGGGGGTTGGGGGTGCCAGGTGTGTCTATGTATGTACATGGCTGTAGAAGGGGGTTGGGGGTGCCAGATGTATGTATGTATGTATGTATGTATGTATGTATGTAGAAGGGGGTTGGGGGTGCCAGGTGTGTATATGTATGTATGTACATTACTGTACGGGGAGGTTAGGGGTGCCAGGTGTCTACTCCAAATCAGGCTGTTATGTCTCCATAGCGCCTGCAGGGGGTAGCAGAGACATGTCTGCGTGGTTCAACCTGTTCGCTGACCTTGACCCGCTGTCCAACCCCGACGCCATCGGACGCTCCGCGGACGAACTGCTCAACGCCTGAACCTGTGTGTGTGTGTGTGTGTGTGTGTGTGTGTGAGATTAACTGTGTGTGTGTAATTAGTGTGTGGGTGTATCTACACACACACACCAATGTATTGCTTTGCAAACAGCCCCAACATATTTAACATCACTGTGCGCACACACATGAATAGTGCACACAAATATTTATGTCATAGTGGTGTGCACAGAACCCTCCACCCCACTTATTATGTGCCACTGGAATATGAACTCTGTTGAAGGAGCCATTGATATTTCTCGTCCTCCAGAGACTATCTTAGAAAAGAGATGTTGGACCTTTGTTAAACCCTGGTCTTTACGTTTACAGTCTCCATGAATGGGTTACCCCCTCCATTCCTGGTGTAATGGTTAATATGTATCCTCAAATTAAAAGTTTTATTGTTAAATGTACGATATATTTCGGTTTTGTGACGTTATCCTTTAAATTAAAAACAACCGTCGATCATGATCAGCTTTGTAGACCAGTCTCACCCACTGTCACTGTAAACAATAATGGTTAAATTTGCATGAGGACTTAATATTGAGGTAAGGAAAGCTTAACAAAGGTTCATTATCCATTTTTAATACATACATACATTCAAATTTGCTCAGCAGAGAGAAAAGTCGGCCAAGGTTTTTTTTTTCGATTTTAGTGCTTGTGTGCTGTTTGAGATTTGTGTGTGTCTTCAATGTTAGTCTGTTTGCAGTGTTAGTGTAAACTTCAGTGATAAACTGATCCCTTGAGATCCCTTTGTTTGATCCAAGTTTGTCTGTTAGGAAGAGAACTGAAGTATGTATTGACGATGGTAGTCTCTAGCACAAGAATCGCACTGGATATCAGCCCAACTTCTCTAAAACTCCACCGCACATTGTGTTTGTATCACTTTGAGGTGATACTTATTATTTACCTTCATTACAGTTCAGTTTGTTCACCCTGCACCAGTGAGTTGAGTTCAATGTCCGGGTCAGCCAGTAGCCAGTACTACTTCTCTTGCCTTGCTAGCTTGTAACAACAACAGCAACACTAAGGACTAAGACACTAAGACACTGTCAATGTATGGGTTGCGCTGAAAACGGGATGCCTTTAGCCCTGAACTGTTACATGAGTCTATGAAGCCAAGGGACATATGCTAAGATTAAAGGTTCCTTTGTGTATGTGTTTTTTTTTCTCCCTTTTTTTAATAGTTATTCTTAGTAGGTTGTATATGGATTGTGTGTTTGAGGGGAACTAATATTTTTAATACTACGCACAGGCAGGTGAATATTTTCGTCTTTGTAATTTGATGGTGGTTTGATTGCAGTATGACTGTACTAATTGAACTACACTGCATCAAAATGGCTTCAATTAAAATCACACTGTAAAACTGCATTACGTGGTTTTGTAGATCGTAAACAGGTATAGGGCATTTTTCAAACTATTGCATTGTATTAAGGGAAAGATTACACAGTGAACTGTGTTACCATACCATTTGTTCCTAACTTGTATAGTGGAAAATATGCTTTGTGCTTAAAGCCTGTATTGGAGGATGTATTTCCCTACGGTTTGCTTGCTCAATATCGGGTCGCAATTGGCAGCTATGTCAATTCCTGTATACAAATCCACTATTGGTATTGATTTACATTCTCCTGTTTGTAACACTATTTGACTTTATATGCTGAAGTTTTAAATAACCAATGCATCTGTAACTGTTTGTATGAATTAGGCTGGACGTCCCACCCATAATATCCAATCGACAAGAAAAATTGATTTGTTTGTAATTGATTTGTATATGGATAGTAAAAAAAACTACATAAAACATTTGTTTACATAAAACGTAAACGATTGCCTGTATTTGCTGGCCATTTAAAAAAAAAAAAAAAAACCTTTAATAAAAACAATATTTCTAAATATCTGACCACTAGTACTCCAAGACAAGTTACATGCATGTATAACGATAAACCGTCCTAGATAATACAATCATGTTCAACAGTCTTACGGGACAACTGAACGCCTGACTTCTGTGTCCACAGACATATTAAGTGAAGCTAATGGTTACAGAGCAGGTTTTTGGTAAGTGAAATCCTTCGAAGACAAAACCTCTGTCTGTATATAAGAAGCTGTAGATTATGCAATGCAAATGTCTTCTATATCACATTCTGTTGTGACAAATTATCTTAAAAAAAAAAAAAAAACTTTTATATTTACGCTCTGGACAATGATAGAAAACAGCTCTATTTATTATATATTATGCCACGTGTGATGTTATGCAGGTCTATTTACATGCTACTGTAAAAGCAGGCCTATTTCTCAAATCAAACAAGCTTTCTTTTATTCAACTATGCCTTTAATTTCATTTGAGGGATTTCATGTCAAAGGATGAAAATGTTTTCCAATAAACTGGACAAGCAAACAAATGGTCTCTGTTAATCCATTATTATGAACCAATATTCTGGGTTTTCAGTCTAAAACAGTTATATATATATATTTACCATTTGGGGGAATGGGTCACTGAGAGTATTGAAAAATAGACATGATTATGTTCATAATGCTCACTATTTTGTTAGCTGAAATGTCATGATAGTAACCTGCAATGTGCAGCATTGTGTAACAGTTTAAATCAGTGTTTTTCCCACCAAAATGACATAACTCGTTTTAGAAAGAACCTTTTCAGTCGTTCACATAGAGAAATGGGTTGTCACGCCTTAATATTTAATGACTAATTCAGTTTTACCCCGGTATCATATGCCAATCCACAGGTCACCATACATAATGCTATTTTACCCTCTAATCTGCTATAGGTTTGTAGTCGTTAAATACAATTCCCAGCAGCTAAACATACTGTATGTACACACAAACACACACATTGTTTGTGTCATTTTGGCTGCACATCTGCTGAGGTGGGCAAAACTGCATATAATCAAAGGAACCAATCACAAAGGTGTCAGTTGTCCCGCCCCTAAAAAAGAAACGAATGCACCTGAACTGACGCAGGAGAGTCAGGGATGTGTCAATCAAGCGAGGCCCATTCATTCCCCCACAGTCCTCAGGAGAGGCCTAAGCGGCTGGCTTTCATGGTTCATCCAGAGGTTTAATAGGTGTCGGTGTTCTAGCATTCTACTTACTACAACCTGAGATGGAGTATAGAACAAGACCAAATTAAACTTCCTCCTGGGAACAGGCAGATAAATGAATGCGTTTACATTAGAATTATTCACAATAACAGCAGTAATTCACAGTAGTAAATCTCGGAGCAGGGGGGGATCTTATATGGTATCGTATTGACTACTACGTCATCTTTTGTCGACCAGTAATTTAAACAGTTTGCCTCTCTATTTACATACCAAGCACATTCTTCATACACTTGTAGCAGGCACAGTCCAGTGGTAATGACACATACAGCATTGTGGACCAGAGCAGGCCCCCTGGTGGCACAGACACATAACTACACTAGCTGGGCAACACAGAGGCAGAGATCAGCCTTGCACAATGACAAAAAAAGAAAGGAGATATATAAAAAACTTTTGTTTTTAGTTTTTAGTTTTTGTTTTTCGGGGGTGGGGGTTATGTTACAAGTGGAGGCGGAGCAACAGCTGGCCTGTTCGAGGAGGGAGGGCGTTAGATCGGGGTCGTCGCGTGACGAGTTGACGAGGGCAGGTGGCGCTACAGGACAGATGGACAAGCAGACACACCGTAGCCCTAGGCAACTGTAGCCTAAGGCCACCGTAGCCCTGGGCCACCGTAGCCCTAGGCCACAAGCTAAAGTCAGGTGTGACGCTTCGCTGACTTTGCTTAGCGCTGCAAGCTGCGCGCAATTCGCTTGCCCTCAAGGGGCAGGGTTGAGCTCATAAGCGCTCCTGGGCGGCACTACCACGGCAGGGCGAAAACACTTGTACAAAACGAGTGTGTAAAGTTCAGTGAGGTCAGAATGTAACCTCTTCCTGTTAAGACGTGTTAAGCCCCTTATGTGGACCTGCAGCCATAATAGTGCCAGAGAGAATGGAACATGACAGAGAAGGTGCAATGGACGGCACCTCCACATTTGATTTTGACCCTTCATGCAGACCAGAATGACCCAGTGTTCCAATGGTACACGGACGCCCATTATTTCTCTCTGGGGGCGTTAATGGGTATTTTGTGTATATAACATTAATTCCCAAGTACCTACGGTCGATCTGAGGCCACAACGATATTTCTGTTCAACTGTTTTGGGGGTAAAATGACTGTGTTTCAGGTTATGCGTCGCGTGGTAGATTTTATCTGTCTGTCCCCCACAGCATAATGCCGTTAGTGACATTGAAATGCATTACGATGCCCCATCTTGTTATTGTTCCAATGTCTCTGGTAAAAAAAACAGCGTATGTGCGCCACAGTAGACAACGATAGGACAGACACGATCTCGGCACTGAAGGTGGCCCAGAGGAAACTACCAGGCAAAATATCAGGCACATATTTCGCTTTTCCTCTTTTAGAAGCACCCTTCAAGTTTTGCTACGATATCTCTGGCAGCACCAAAATAAGCCTCCTTGGTCTACTAGAGTCTATTGGTCGCTGGGGAATTTGGAGGCCTTTTCAATTTTGTATTTATTTTGTATAAATTTTTTTTTTAAAGAAAGAAATGGAAGGCATATTTCATTTCAGGAGAAATACCGACATAGAAACAAGTTTGTGTCTGTGTGCCATGGTATATATATATATATATACACACTGTATAATGTGATGATACTAAACAGTCCAATACACCCTTCAACCCCCTCACACACACACCTGAAAACCCAGAAATGTACTCAGCACTAAGGTGGAATAAAGCTATGAAGTGTTAACCGCCGAGTCCCGGGCTGGCGTTAGCATGTTGCGTCAGTCATTCTGAGAGGCAGTGGGAAGATAAAGACATCGGGGGGGGGGGGAGAGAAAGCTTAGCATGCTGAAGGCGGGACTTCTTACTCTTATTGGAGCGGAAGGTTCGTTCCCCAGCAGGGAATACATTCCGGAGGGGTGGCGGTCGCTCTTTGCAGCGCGCCGAAGAGACGGAGGCTCCGTTGCGGAGCTTCCCTACGGAGGGAAAATGAAACAAAACCAAAACAGAAACATAACAAAACACTT
>JAODTR010056642.1:4110-17413 GCA_025399935.1 Amblyopsis rosae
GTGTGTGTGTGTGTGTCTTTATCTGACTGCATGCGTGTGTCTGTGTGTATATGAATGTGCATCTGTCTACCCATAGCATCCCATCACTCTCTGAGCTGGCTTGTGAGTCATGTATTCTTCCTGAGATTTGAGAACCGTATTGGGGTCAGCGGTTCTGCCAACACTGTGTTTTACTTCTCCATTCCCGTTGTGACTTGTATTGCTGCTACGCATAGTGTAGCACCATCTTGCACCTATCTGCAACCATTATCTGCCTCTGAACAAGCACTTTGCAGCTCCTATATGTCTTGTATGTGGCTCATAAACTTTCGCTGCACTTTATTTTGCACTGTGTTTGATGTGCATGGAGGCTACAATAGCTAGTGTGCATGTGTGTGTGTGTGTATGTGTGTGTGTGTGTGTGTGTGTGGCACGGCTCTGCGCGAAGTATGTTCCAGTGTACTCGCTACCACGGAAACTGTGTTTTACCCTTTACGCTCAAAGTGTGTGTGGGTGTTAGCAATGTGTATTTTAAATCCAGATATAAACTTTTATTATAGTCGGTGAGGAAATGAGGTTATTGCATCAGAAAATAATACAACACCACATGGAATAAACAACACATCAACCAGTAACAGCAGCATTACAACACCGACATAAAGTGGCCATTCAAATATAATTATTTATTTATAAATTAACAGTATACATAATTAAATATGAGAAATTAGTTTGAATATTTTGCATTATAACTTGTATGAGAACAGTTGCTACACACTACTGTATGCTATATTACATGCTGAATGTAAATACTTGAATGTAAACCAGTGTGCATATGTCTATGTGACATTCTTATTTTCCAGCTCATTGGTCTTGAGGGTCAACCAGTCAGAGCCATAACCCTGTTGGACACCACATGAGGAAGACACGCTTGTCCCTTATAGGCGTTCCTGGCATGTGGTTACTTATTGGTTGGCTCATTTGTTTCAGCAAAGCGCTATGCTGACTTCACTCCCATTGGGGATCTCAGCATCTCTCAGTATTTGCATAAAAAACACCGACCTAATTGACTTGTGGTGGCTACTTTCCTCTTGTCGCTGTAATCGACAACTCTCATTGAAAATAAATGGCAGCGGGTCGCTGCATCGACCTTGTTTGTTGTCCGTGTGAACGCAGGGTAACAAAGACCTGGACCTGTATATCTCTGAGAGGTCTATGTCCAGTGATAGATTGGCAAGGTGATAACGAGTCTGTTTATAAAAAAAAAATAAAACAAGCAAGCAGGCACACATACATACACACACATATATATATATATATATATATATATATATATATATATACACACACATACATATATATATATATATATGTGTGTGTGTGTTTGTGTGTTTGTGTGTGTGTGTGTGCGTGCGCGCGCGTGTCTTACTTTAACATGTGCACGCCATCCGGGGTGGTGGGCTGGTTGAAGCGCCTCATGTAGTCGTGCATCTCAGGGAAACTCTTCTTCATGTAGTCCTCAGCGCTGCTCTCCCTCACCGTCCCGAAGCGGAACCCCAGGGAGGGATGGTGCAGCTGGGATGGCGTGGTGGGGGGTCCCCCGTGGGCGCAGGAGGCAGCGTGTGGCGTAGGGGAAGAGAGAGGGACGGCCAGACACAGCTTGGATATCATAACCATCTTTTAAATAAAGCGGTTTCAAATAAACACAAGACAGTAATGCTTCTTAAATAATTTCTTTACTCATTAGCCTGCCCTTGTGTAAGGTTGGTGTGTGTGTGTGTGTGCGTGTGTGTGTGTGTGTGTGTGTTCGCACACATTTGAGATAGCAGGTCAGGTGTGCATGTGTGTACAGGTGCTAATCGCGTTAGCATTTTACATTTAGTGTGCGCCAGCAAGTGTGTTCTAGGGGTGTGCTGTGTGTGCTGTGTGTATGTATGTGTGTCTGATTAAATCAGATAGAAGTTTAATAATCCCCTAGAGGAAATTGCGTCTTTGCAATAGCAGAGAGTGTGCCAGCATATTATGCTGCAGCTAGAGGACAAGTACAAGAATAAAAGCTAATACAAAAGATAACACACAGTAACTAGGTGCAGAGATAATGTGTCTGTCTGTTTGCAGGCGTGTGTCCGGCGTTGCCTATGAGCACTGACCTTGTCGTCGTGGATACCTGAGACCTGCTCAAAGGTCTTCTCCCCTACCATGACGGCTGCCAGGTTGGCAGTGTAGCTGGAGAGCACCAACAGGCAGAAGATAGCCCACAGGTTCATCAAGAAACGTCCCGTCCAACACTTTGGCGTCTGTACAACCGGATTAGCCAAGTTTAGCCAATGTTGTACATTTGTAAAGCACAATTCTGTAAATATAAAGGCAATGTGCTTCACATGATGCAAATGTTGGCATATGTAGAAGGAAACATACAATAGTATGAATAAATACAAATCTTTCTGCCACCCACACTGCGCCACACACACACACACACACACACACAGAATATGATAGGGCATTATAAACACCCACCCACCCACCCACATCGACGGTAAAGTTCCAGCACAATGCTAATATTATTTCCCCAAAAAGCAACAACAGAATGAGGGCTTTTCAAAATGTGCCACCTAAAAATAGATGAATGTCAACATGCCAATCAAAGATGAATCGGTTGACTGTTAGAAAAAAAAATCCTGTAAGTGTATTAGAAAAATAATAAGTCCTTTACTTTCTATTGGTTCCAATTTGCCTTATTAAAAGCTATAAAAATGTCCCAAAGCCTTGTTAAAAATGTACTCAACGATTAGATAGCCCCTTGGGAAATAAGGGTTTAGTGCTGCAGCTCTTACAGTATATTACAGTAAGTGACCGCATCTACATTATGCATTGTTCTGGGACAGGTTATGCATGCATCTATGCCACCTGAGCCATTTCCCTTTAAGGCCCGTCACTTTCACTATAGAGGTAAGGCCTTGTGACAGAGCTCTCGATGGCCACGTCTACTGAACCAAGAGTTGACCTTGTGACCTTTCCTTATGGGAACATCTATGTAACTGCTGTGTATCTCCTTTTGCCTGAGTGCTTTATACTGCTTCCTGCAGAAACTATCATCAGTTTTAATCAAGCATGCCATCGGGAAAATACCAAACCTGAATTCACACGGGATAGTGAGGGATAGTTTAAGTAAATGCAGTTTGAGAAAATTGTGTTACGTAAGAATTGCGAGAGCCGGAATAAGTTATTATAATAATGATGAATGTTGGCACAACGTGTCCCCATATTCCTGGATAGAACAGAGGAGTAACATGTTTTTAATGTCAGTGCAATGTCAGTGCTGCTGTGAAAAGTGACAGGGTTACTCATACTCTATGTGACGCGCTTCTGAATAAAACTAGTAAAGAAATATAGGCTGTTTCAAATCACATTTAATACTGAAAAGAAAAATACATTTACGTATGGCTCTGGTCAGCATGAGGGGAATTACAGTTCTATTTGCTGTGCGGTGCACATTGAAGCTCTTGTTCAAACAGCCAGACTATTTGGCACCACAGAATCAGTAATCCCTATAAGTCTCTGTCCTCCTATGTAGCTACCTTCACCTGTAGCCTACCCTCTATTGACCCAGCGTGGCGCCTTGCCCTTTGACCTGTACATCATTCTGAACCAGCCTCTATTGCTCCCCCTCGCTGGGCCAAACAACCACCCACTTAGCCTTTCCCCTCTGTCTCACTATCTCAATGCCTTCTAAAGCCATTCTCCTCTCTGCCTACCATTTGCCTTCTCTCCCTCTCTCCTCTCTCTCTCTCTCTCTCTCTCTCGTGCTGCATAGGCCCTCCTCTCCTCCTCTCCCAGCTTGATGTTGGTCTACATGAGGTAGTTAACCTCTCCTCCATACCTCATTTTGCTGGCTCCAACTTGGCCATCAGCCGCTTCATAACTCCTTCTGCCTCCATTGGAGCACTTAGCCTTTCCCCTCTCACTGTGTGTCTGTGTGTGTGTACGTGTGTGTCTGTGTTTTCGTTTCTACTGCACGTTGTAACACCATCTTACATCACCGTTCCCCTCCTTAACCCCTTTTTATCCATCTTGTGCCACCCCGAACTATCTCTGTCATCTCCTGCTCCTCTCTCTCTATCTCTCTCTCTCTCTCTCTCTCTCCTTTATAATTGCTTCATTCTCATCCCATCTCATACTGTTGGTCTACCCCCCCCACCGCAATACTGTCCCTGTGCTATCTATCTCCGTGTCACGCCCTGGGCCCGCGGTGCATGGTGCGTGACCCTCCGCTCAGAGAGCGAGGGAGAGCGAGCTCCAGCTTACCTTGGTGGCGTGGGTGCGTCCAAACAGTATGGCGTAGCACAGATTGAGGGCGGAGGAGTATGAGAAGACGCGCAGCCTGTTCCTGCCGTGGGGCGTCATGCCAAATGGGCTGTTCCACTCGTACAGGGTGAGGAAGAGCGCGGTGAGGTGCAACGTGACGAAGATGCCCACCCACATGGACCAGTGGAGGGGCCACATGAAGGCTCCGATGGGGGCCGCCGTGTCCCGGCTCCGCACCTGGATTTAAATACAATCTATGTTGCATATGATCATATAGTTGCTTTGAATTGATTTGCTTTTTTAATGCCGACTAGGAGAAAAGATAATGTGCTCATCAAGATATTATATATACAGAAAACACCATTCTCCATGGTCACAATTCAGGAGGAGCATGAATATCATATATATACACACACGCACGCACGCACGCACAATGTTGGTAAAGTTATATTTATTAACTATACTGTATTTAGTTTATATAAATGATATGAGGTCACTAGATACCTATTCATTTTAAACTTACTATAATGTGTTGCTATCGATCATTTTGTGAGGCCAGGTTTTAATGATCAAAACAAATAGAAACTGCATTTGAGGAGAGTGAAATTGCCTCTCCTCATTATAACCCTCATACCAGACTCTCCATTGGACTTCCATAATTAACAAAACCCGACAAACTAATTATTGACTCTTAACGATTGGCGGCGTCTCGCCAGAGGACGATGCAGCGGGGTTAGAGGAAGAAATAAAATAGTGACAGCTCACACTGTCAGAGCATATTGAAGTAGTGTCAGCCAAACAAAGAGTGAGATTGACAAAGCAAAGAAATACAGCTGCCTTTGAGCACATTCAGGACATGCTCACATCATTAAAATGCTAACTCTGAAAACCAAGCAAGCTAACTTCTAGTTGTTTTCCCTGCTCCTCACCAGGATGCCCAGGCTAGTGGAGTAGAAGGGGGAGGTGAAATCAATGACCCGGCTCCTGGCGGAGTTGATGGAGAAGGAGGTGACGGCCATGTCAGCTGTGTTGTTCAGCAGGTCCCCCACCAGGCCCGTCCAGCGGCCCGCCCCGCTCACCGTTCCGTACTTTCCATCTCCGACGATGTATAGGTCGAAGGTGAAGCCCATGTCCTCGGCTAGCTTCTCCAGCAGGTCGATGCAGTAACCGTAGCAACACTTCCTGAGGTCCCCGGGTGGATCTGGGAGGCAGATGATGATGAGGTAAATCATGTACATAGTACTGTATAATGAAACAACATGTATATTCATAGACATTCTATTAGAAGTGCAGTCGTTGCACTTTCACACTGTTTTTGCCCAGCTGTTGAATATGAACAATGTAATCTGTTTCAGAGGTTCAGGACGGCTCCCCCACATGACATGGAAACTGGTATGTTTTAATGAGGCTGAGTCCCAAGGTGGGATGATTTGCACTTTATTTTCACTATATTCAGCTTCTAGGCTAAGAATCATTTCAAACTATATTCCTACAGGAAATAACAGGAAAATAAACAAATGAATGTCAGCCTTGATAAACCATATTTGACCTAACGTAAGTCAAGAAGAAATGTCATGAAGTGAAATAAGAGTGGGCAGAAGGCTACCCGTAAACCCTTGTGGTATTTTTTTTAAAGAACAGACAGATGAATTAAACAACAGACTGGTGTAAACCAGAAGACAGGCAGGCGCTCCAATTTGACTTGCAAAGCACAGGTGAAGTACTTCGGACAGAAACTAGGGTCGAGTTTTACAATGATTACTGTCAGAAAACTACACTAAAAGACAGCTGTAGTGCCTGTAAGGGCATTTTAATTACATGATTAATTTCACCTAAATTGTTTTTTGTGACCTCTGAATTTAATTTGCTAATGGTTCATTGTTTCACTGGACCTTTACGGTTTGTTGGATGTTTTAATCTCCTTATTACACTGTTTTACATTGTCCAAAATCTGCTAAATGTAATAATACTTCAATAATTATTTGAAGGCAGAATATCAGCCATAAAACATTTCTAATCATCTAAAGGTCAGGGAGCTTAAATAGCTTATCATATGTACCTTAACACTGCTAACCACATTAAGGCCTCATTTATCAGAAATCCATTCTCAGCAGAGTCCTGTAAAGACCACATGCCGTAAGTACAGTCCATCAAATATATCTACTATAGTGCCAGCTAAAAAGCTTACAAGGATGTTTGACCAGCCACACTCCTTTATTGATTTTACCCATAAATCCACTTCAGTGCTAAAGGGGATCTTTAGAGGGCAAAGATGTCACCTGCTACACCCAACCTCTGAAATGAAAGGTCCCCTATGGTAAGATTCACATTTTTGCAGGTGTAGTCAGTTGTGTTCTTAGGGCACCTTAAAGGGCGGGACTAATTTTGAACTCTGTCTAACATATAATTTAACCTACGTTCTGAGAAAGAAAGTTGAATGTTGAATAGAATATTCCTTTTCCATAACAAGCATGATTTCTTATTCAGTTCACCTCACCACCATTCACGTAATGTAGATGTAGAGATTCTCTTACTGACACTGTAATGGAAGGTAATTAAAAAGAGTAATTAAATAGAGCTAATCTCTGCTGTCTTGCAAGCATTAAATGAATATCTCACTTGTCCTTCAGACCATCCATCTATCCATCCGTCCATGGATCTATCAATCTTTGTAGCATCTGTATTTGCTTATTAATGGTCAGGGTCAGTTAAAGTATGCATACGCATGTGCACACACACACACACACACACACACACACGCACTTCTACTGAAGGAATCCCACACCCACAATAAAGAATTTAAGAGTATAATTCTAAAGAGTAACTGCACCCAAAACTGTGTATGTTTGAGCTGTAAACTAAATAATACTGCTGCACTGTGATGTTACACATCAAAACTGTATTTTATGGGTTAAAAATGGCTCTATACGTCATATGCGCTTAAACTCTCCCACGTTCCTTGCTGGTTTCCAATCGTATTTTTGGTCCGCGCGTGCGTCATTAAAATCAATTGATGTTAATGGTTACACATAATCAGTAACCCATGGGCGTAAGTGCTGATGATGAGCTCATACATACAACTGACCTTCCCCCTCCCAGTCTGCGGCTGTGGTGTTGGGGTCGTGCAGCTGACTGAAGAGGGCATGGATCACGTTGGTGCGGTTGGTTCTAGGGTCCAGACACAGCTGGCCTGCGGGACACATCCCGTCGGCATCCACCTCGCGCGTGAACACAAAGGGGTGCTCCACCAGGGTCACCACCCTGAGGCGGTGGCCCTCCGCCGAGAGCCCCGGCCTCCAGCGCCCTCCGGGGTTGCTGTCCCCCTGGCCATCCCCTCCCCTCACCCCGGCTCCTTGACCCTGCCTGGGGCCACCACCGAACTCCGCCCCCCCGACTAGGCCCAGGACCCCGCCCTCCAGGTCAAGTCTGCCCCGGGTCCACTGGCCCACCGTCACCCAGGCCGGCTGGCCCAGGGCACCCCGCTTCAGGCTCCACACGTGGAAGAGCTGTGAGGAGAGGACCCGGGAGAGGCCTGCATCCACCTGGACCAGCCCTGTGGCCCCAGTGAAGGAGGTGTTGGAGAGGAACCTAAATGGACAGAGGGACGGATATATGGATGGACAGAACAGAGCACATTCAGAGAGATGGAAAGCCAGACTGACAGATTGTGGAGGAATACAGTTAGACACATGGCTAAGATGTCCATCCTCCACAAATGAGAAAGCCCATATGCTTACAGAAAATGGGAAAACCAAGGCAGGGGCAAAAAAAGAGAGAGAAAAAAAAACAATTGAAGCATGCATGATAGACAGTCTGTCTCTGGAATGAGTCTCCTCTCCTCTTTAGATGGGTGGGTGTAATAATCGCATTTCCAGAAACTCATAATTAAAAGTTAATGCAGTGCAGTGAGGGTCTCTTCCTATCTGCGTGTTGGTACAGATTGCTATTCCTCTCACACACTTGCCGGCCCCGCGCTGGTCTTTACGATGGAATACATTAAGATGAGCAATCCCCAGTCACACATAAATCTGCTCTGGCCTGTTTAACCACATGGGGATCTTTGGCCAAGGTTTGATTGTGCAAGGATCACTGGGTGATGTCTCACTGTGAACTCAAACGAGGATTGTTTGATCATGTCTTGATTAGAAAGGAATTGTCAGAAGGTCCCAATAATGGTAAGGTTGGTGTTTAAATGTTAATTTGTACTCGGTGAGTGTTGGATCGTGCTGGGAATGTTGATAACATCTGGGTTTGATGATAGATGTTTTTCGTCCTAGTATTTGTGGTTTATACTAAGTAACATTTTTATTAAAAGCACAAAATATGCCCCATTTGGTCTCTGACATACAGGACATTATTAAATGCAACGGACTAAAGGGAAGTCCATATGTGAGCCCATATAGTCACATGTAGACTGTGTTGAAGTGAAAGTGAAAATCTAATAAACCTTTTGGAAAAGTTGATGCCACATTTTAGTCGTCTTTTATCAGATCTCCCTTGCTTTCTCCAATCTCTATACTCTCTCTCTTTCTGTCATCCCAAGTTTATTATGTATTTGTGTGAAAAGATGAGCAAAGAGTGTGACCAGTGCTGAATTTCCACTATTTATTATGGGATATGGGTAGGAGAATGGAAAGGCTAAATTGATATTGAGAGTCATTAACCAAAGTCTGGGCCAGGGTAAATCCAGTCTGCTCCCAGAATATGAATCCAAGATGTCTTGTAAACAGTTCCTTTGGTATCTCTTTTCCTTGCATGATTAACTAAAAGCAACCCGATGCTATCAATATACAGATTCCTTCCCTGCATCGTAATTCTCAAGGATCTGATTAAAAAGGGTTTTGATTTGAAAGTCCCTTCAACAACGTCTTATGCTTCATAATCATCATTTCTTTCTCTCTCTCTCTCTCTCTCTCACTCTCACTCTCACTCTCACTCTCTCTCTCTCTCTGTGGCTACAAAGATAGTTTTTTGCCTTGCCATAGGCTGAAATCACTCATGCTAACAGCACGGCTGAATCATCATATCGCATAGACAGCAGATTCATCAACACACCACCATTTTGGACTCATAGACTGTCTAGTAGTGACTGCAGCTGCACACAATTAACACAGACAACGTTGTTCATCTGTTGTCTGAGCAAAGAGATAAACTGCATAACAAGAATCCCACTCTGCGGCTTATTAGGATTTAGACAGGATCCCAAGATACTGTATGTGTAAGATAGTCCAAACAAAACCTGATTTTGTTTGTGATGTAAGACTAAATATGACAAACCCTGTAACCGATTTGGTTTGTCTGTGTTTCATGTAAAGTGCAAATCCAGGGAATTATGGCTTTGAAGGCGATTAACAGTGTTTGAAGCAGGTGTCCAAAAGAGAGTGAGTGCCCACTTTCTTAAAACTGACCCCAGCTTTATACAGCCAGGGTAAATGTCAGCAGAATAGTCGTTGAATGATGCTTATCGCTTCCTTAATGCTTTAACTAAGTTCAGGGAGATGTTTAAACTCCCTGTCTGTTGGGATGATGCAGCCCTCGTTTGTTTTTATGGTTTTAATCTCTTAAGGAGCGATGCGATCAGCCCGCTGGCTGTTATCTCAGAGTTGCACTGACTGACAGATTTCACGTCGATAACAGCAGCGCCCTATCCATCTTCCATTTTTACTCGCTCTCTCTATCTGTTTTTTCTCATCTGTCATATCCCTTTATAACACCCTCTCCTTGCCCTCCTTAACTCTGTCCCTATGTTCCTTCAGGTATTTCTTGACTTCCTCTTTCTTTTCATCTCCCACTGACTTGCCTCAATTTTCTCCCTTCTCTCCCCCTCATGGTGTCATGGGAATATCCACCCAGGGACTTATGATTTCCGGACTTTAACAAGCACCATCTCGCCTGTGTGGGTCTGTTATTGGTATTTGTATTCCAGCTTTGCTTCCGTTAAACTCCTTGCAACTCCAAAGCTTTACATATGAAAAGGCACAACCTTCCTCTTCCTCTCCCCCTCATAACATCATGTCATTCCCCCTCTCCCCCTCTCTCTTCCCCTCTTCTCCTCCCTCTGTCCCCTGGGAATTGAGTTGTTAATTGCCTTGAAGTCTCTCAATCCTTACAGCTTTGTTAGGTCTGTCAAGGCCCATGGTCAGTCTGGCTATTCCAGAGGATAGATATAAAGGAACTAAAGTGGAGGGGAAGAAGTCTAATGGTGCGACTTTGAATTTTTATACTTCGTCTATTGCTCTGGCCTTAATTTCACTCACCATGACAGCAAAGGCCACTTACAGAATAAAAAACAAATGTGTGATTTTTTCCATTGACATGGCAGGACAGTCAAGTATTTTACAGATATTATTGTTTTGTGTCTGTGCTTTGTATAGTCTAATTTAGCATCCCATCCTGTGTAATGTCTGTTCTGTGCCAATAGGTTGCTATTTGTGTGCCTTTTTGCATCCGATTCAGGGTAAATATGTTCTGTGTGCGTTTGTGTCCTGTACAATAAGTTGTCACGCTTTAGACATCGTGTACAGTTTGTATCTAGAGCATCCAGACTGGCGTATAGTGAAGAGTAAATATCTAAGCTCGCCAGATCAGAATGATCTCACGAGGCAGAGCAGACAGCAGATACCTTTTTATGGCCTAAGACAGATTTTAAACTATGGGTCAGTGAGCCAGGGATGAGTAATGCGTAAAAGAGAGAATGTGGACTTTTATGTTTAAAGCGAAAAGCTTTATGAGATCATGTGTGTTTGTGCACCTCACTATATATCTGTGTGGATGTAGACGTAGTGTGTGTGTGCGTGTGTGTGTGTGAGTGTCTGAGTATACAGTACGTGTGTGTGTGAGCTACATCTGTGTGTGTGTGTGTGTGTGTGTGTGTGTGGGTATGGGCATACATGTGTGTGTGTGTGTGTGTGTGACCCCCATCTGTGTGTGTGTTTGTGTGTTCAACCCTCATCTGTGTGTGTGTGTGTGTGTGTGTGTGTGTGTGCGTGTTTACGCACGTGTATGTGCGTGCGCGCGCACGTGCTCGTTATCACAGGCCACACCTTGAGAGCACATGAAAGCTGTCTGAGGCCCCCCTTTAAAGCCTGCAGGGATGGAAGCAGCGGCGGGGAGATAGCAACAGTGGGAGCGTGCGCGCCATAAAGACCTCCTCCTCGCACCGGTGTGACAGCACTATTCAGAAGACATCAGCCCCAGAGAGCTAGGGACGGGCGAGGGCAGCAGCCCACAGCATGCACTCACAATAGCAGGGCATTAGCCTGCCCTCAAAGGCCTCCCTGACATAATAACCTTACAGGTGGAGACAAATAAACCTGTTACCCTATATTAAACTGACAGCATTTTATCAGCATTTCTGATGCACCCCCTGAGCTTTATCGCCCCCTGGTAAGATAAGGTAAGAAAAAATGTATGTTTAAGATAAGGTTTAGTCATTCACTGTGGTCTGTGTCCTATGCTTTTGGGGGGAAACTTTGACATGTATTACATGTATTTGAATGTGCTTGTGTGTGTACAGAGTTGTGTCCATCACCTGGCAAGGTATTGTCCAGAGGAGGGCAGCTCTTGCTGGTTTGGCTTGTCGTAACAGTTCACCATGTTCTGAACGAGCGCCAAATCCGGCCTCACCATGGTTGCCGCGGTGACCGCCCGGCCAATCAGCTGCAAGGCGTCCCTTATGTAGAAGCTGATGGGCTTGCGGCCGACCTCCCCATAGGCGAGGAGACCGAGGGGACCTCCGAGAGTGTGCAGCGAGTCGGGAGACAGGGGGTATCCCATAATCCACTGCAGTGCGGGCAGCAGAGGAGCCAGGCGCTGGGCGGCCCGGAGCACCGAGGAGAGACACTCGGGGTCGGAGCCCAGCAGCAGGGAGGAGGAGACCGGGGAGGCGGAGCTCAGGAAGTGGGCGGAGAGGATCCTCAGCGCCTCCTCCTCCCTCTGGTCCTCCCTCGTCTCCTCGCTGGCCTCCCCCCTCCTCCCCTCCGTTGCCCCCGCCAGGCTGGTGAGGTTGATGACGTCCCAGAGGCGCCAGGTGGCGCCGCTGTGCGTCTGCAGGTGGGACAGCAGGCCCTCGCCTCCTTCCTCCCAGCCGGGGCAGATCACAGCCGCCACACCCCCCCGCCCTATGCCCTCCTCCTCAGCCTGGCCGCCTCCTCCTCCTCCTCTTCCTCCTCCTCCGCCATCGTCTCTCCGCCTCCCAGCGTCGTCTGGTCCACCGCCCCCCCCGCGCAGCACCGACAGTAGCAGGCCGCCCAGGGCCGACGGGGGCACACGGGCCGACATCTGTAGGTGGAACTGGTTCTGTCATAGGGGACATGGGGGGGGGGGGAGAGGGAGAGAGAGAGAAAGAGAGAGGGATGGAGAGGAGAGAAAGTTCCAAATGAGGTAAATGAGATAGAGGATGAAATATTAGAGAGAAGTTGGATGGAAATGGGGAACAGGGAGGATAGAAGGGAAACACAAGCAGAGATGAAAGACGGGAGGGAAAAGAGGACAAGAGAGGAATAGATATGGCCCATCTCCAACACCATGGGCAATACACAGACAATGCAATACACAGTAAACAACATATCTACAAATTACTATTTATAAACGTAACACCAGACAACAGCTCTCACCGTCATGATTTGATACAATATTAATCAGAAGCAATCACTGATACGCCGTCATTATCCCCCCTCTCAATGTGAAGAGACACTCGGGCACAATCACACAAGGAGTCAATGATTCACTGATCATCTGAACAGCAACACAACATTGGCCTTGGCACGCGAACACTGACGCCCACAGTTCATCCAGAAGCTGCAATGTCCCGGCCCCCGTGAAAACACTGGTCTGTTTCATACAGTTCCAAAATGGATAACACTGTTGTCCTTGAACGCAGCACCACAGATGGACTTCCTCTTCCCAGAGCAAGGTCAGGAAGGGACATTAGATGGGCCGGGGTTTAGTTAATAATGACTTAAGATGGGCTGTGCATCAAGCTGAGACGAACACACACACACACACACACACACACACACAC
>JAODTR010056653.1:0-17412 GCA_025399935.1 Amblyopsis rosae
GTCAGGTGTGTTGGAGCAGGCAGACATCTAAAACAAGCTGGATAGGGGCCCTCCAGGACCGGAGTTGGGCACCCCTGGTCTAAGACATCTGTCAGAAAGTAAAATGCTCTGAAAATATAACTCTGGTCTATAGCCCCTGCTGCCTCTGTATACTTGTATGTCAAATTAGATATTTTTCTTGCCATGCCTGAACATTTCTAACCATATTCCATGATTGGACCAGCAATTCTAGCTTGCCTGTCAATCAAATGAATGCATCGAGACAGAGCGCATTTAAGTCCCACCCACAACGGGAGATGGGGGGTGGAGATTATACAATATCTCCATTGACTTTGCATTGCATTCAAATATCATTTCGGACTTTTACCAAAGAACTAAAACGTACCTAAAAGCAGTTGTGTGACAGGATACACTACCCATAACGTAAAGAACCAATGTACTAAGTGTTCATAACCTGTTGAACTGAAAAAACAAGGTTTACAGGAGACACAAGTACATACAGGCAAACAAGATGTGAGGCATATCAGGGAAAAAGAAGTCAACTGTGGGATCCTGACACGGATATGCCTACTGTATGTGCTGTGACTGCTTGACATAGCGTGCCAAAATAATCATTCAACATGGCAAACTATAACATGTTTGCGGTCTTTTCAGAATATGATGCATTGCGCTCTGTCTCTATGTGACACACACACGACTACAACAGGTTTGTCAATGCACATCACATCGGCAGACCAATAGGCTCCAGAGGGAGGGAGCTGAGGAGGATGGGTGGGTTTTTGGATTAATCATTCACACAGTATTGCTCTATATAGCTAGCTTTCGTTGCAATTCAGAAATCCTACCTTCAGCATCATAAAGTAGCTAAAGGAGTTTTTGTTTATTTACTTCATCATCATCATCAGTTGTCTTGTTTGATGTCATATACATACAGTAGCGTTATCATCACAAAGCGACTATAATCTGCACTCAACAAAGTTCACTGAAGGCATACATCCAAAATGATAGTTTTTTCACATACCCCAGGTGCAGTGTATTTATTGACCACAAATGGACCGATGTGAAAGTCACACAATCTCAAGAATATGTTGAATGCTGGACCTGTGACCAAAAAGAAAACATAAAAATTAGGGATGGCACCTATACAACTCTGAGATCTTAAATAGCTGGATCGGTAACTGTGACAATTTATACAGTTGTAACTGATCCATGTTGATAATCCAATTTAATTAATTTACACGCATAGGTCTACTGTCAAGCATCAGCCATGTCTAACCTACCCAGGCCACACTATCAGCAGCAGGCTTCTAAAATACATCTACGTCCTAAAATAGAGATTGGATGTCATTTACATTGCAACTCAATTTAACACCGGAATCGGAACAGTACTCGGTATCGTCTGGTATCGGTATCGGGACTGAAAAAACTGGATAGTGCCATCCCTAATAAAAATAACATGTTAAGTGTTTATTACAGTCTTCACAACATTGGTCTAAAAAATTACCGTATTCATAATTTTATAGATTAGCACTTCCACTGACCGATCAGAAGGCCAACTTGTCGGCTTGCCATAACTGCAGCAAATACTGTGGCCCTGTCCTCTGGAGCAGTGGTTCTGGTTAATAAGCCAAAAATGGACGAGCCAGCACCTGTGCCGATCCCTGAAGAAGATATTCAACCCTTTTTATACACACACCGTATAGCTATTAAGCATTTTGATAAAGGCTATATACTGTGTGACAATATCAGATTGTGTAAAGTGCTAAGTACCATGTTAATTGTATAAAACTATAAATAAAATATCACATGAACCATAATAGTAGTCAAATGTACAGTATCATTATAAAAAGGGATTCATTATTATATTTTTTTTTATGAATTATTTTAACGATTCATCAGTCATGAGTATGATTCATTCTAAACAGAACTACATAGCAGGTCACTTGCCTGCCACTAATCTGCTTGACAGCAAAAGCCACTTGGAATATCCCATGAAGTACATGAAGTTACCTAGGAATTTGAAGTAAATACAGATTACGGGCAAGACATACAGTATGCCTATATGGCATGCTGAGCTACCAGACTTGCCTATAAAGACTAGACCTATAAAAGGTCTATTCAGAGAATCATAGTTTTTGGATTCAGACTCACTACACATGACTCACCAGCTATCTCAAACAGATTGGCGAACAGGATAATCTTCTTGGTGGTCCGTGTTCTGTCAGACCAGTGGCCAAATAAAGGACCTGATAGAAGACCACTCAAGCTGAATGCTGAAAGACTCAGACCCAGAAAGTATGGCACAGCATCCAGAGTTTGCAGGTATCTCCATATTGTAGGCAAAATTACAGCTGAAATAAAAATAGTAAATTATTACTATCCTATAAAATGAGTACTGAGGAAATTCTAACTGTCCTGGATATCAATATCCAGGTGAACTATGCTTAGTTTTGACATGATTATACTGTGTATTGTTCCTAGTTATAATCTAATAAAATCATTGTAGCTCCATCTTTCCATTTTATCCTCCTTGTTGAAAACTTCAAACTTTAAACCATTAACATTGACTTAACTTTAAGTATCATCCAGCCAAAGGCTGCTGCTGACAGAGTGCAATTGCAATTAAATTCCTAAGTCAGGAGGTATACTTCATTGTGTAGACTATATTTGCTGGTCAGTAATTGGGGAAGGCCATGAATTGCATTCCAACTGACACAACGGTGTATTGTGTGAAATATAGCAATAGGCCTTAAAGCCTGTAGCCATTTAGCTAAAAACTTTAAATTGTATTACAGTAAACAATCTCAAGATCTACCATGTTGTGCGTATGATATCGGCTACTTTCTATAGGCCCTGCAATTATATAATCTTGTGTAAATGGGTAAGTAAGGTGAAAGATAGCTATTGATTCTTGTCATAATGGTTAGGCTTCAGACCCGGTTTACCCTGTTCTATGGGTTTGCCCATGTTACCACATTTGTATTCTATCGTTTTACTGAAACAATATTTGGGCAGGTGCTTCAATGGAAAATAATACAATAAAAACGTTTGAAACCTTGAATACCTCAGATGTTCATAGTCATAGAGGAAGGTATGTGCAATCATAAGGTATACCTTGAAGCACATACCATTCTCTAAACCTGAAACATATGCTGCAATAGAAACTGTTTCAATTATAAACGGGTTGGGGCGCCACCGGTAAAATGTTGCTTCCATTTAATACACGTATACATCTAGAAATCTAACCAAATTAAAAGGCTATATCACCTTACCATATTCAACACCACTCAGAAGAAAGATTAGCCCGATTGTTAAGTAAGTAAATTTCTTTTTGCGTTGATAATCCATTGTCTTTACTATAAACGTTTACCTGTCGTTAAAACGTAAGCATTATTAGACCATTAGATACTGTATTTAATCCACGGGCAACTCTTCTAATAAATCCAACATCAGGGTCATGATGCACACACTATCACGAAGGTGTCAAAACCTGAACCAAAGTGTCAACACCGCGTGTCACGCCTATGAGTATTAAGTGTGCTTGCGCTGCGTTGGCAACTAATGCGCCAATCTCGGAAATGTCATAGTTCCCGTGTAGAAAGAAATGTTATTAACAAAACAACCATGAGCAATTGCAACTAGTATGCATGCGGCCTCTGCATACAGTTTTCCCAGCAATGCAAAAATAAACAGCAGAAGCTACTACTGATCTTATATAATACATCATTGGGTAGAACTGGCAAGAAGATACGCCTCCGTGTTCGCTTCCGGTTTTCCGACGGACTCATTTGAATCTCCGGGATGTATGGATTCTGCATTGTGTTGATGCAATTGTACTTAGAAAAATAGAAATAGAAATATAGCCTCGGTCGCAAAACATGGAGTTTCTGCGATTTCGTCCCCATTTAATAATATTTCTTACCTGGGGCTTTATTCTATTAATAAGTATTTGACTCATGACCTCCATTGGCATGTAGCCGAGGCTTTGTGGCATTTGCATAATACTAACACACAAGGACATCTTACATAGCACATACATAGATATAAAAACAGTTGGCTTAAATATACATAGAAATAAACATTTCATCTGAGAAATATATACAAAATTAACAATAAAATTCAACAGTTGAGAGTGGAACAAAGGGTCAAACGTCATGGGCAACCTTGACGAGGTGGGTTTTAGGGCAAACGAGGTGACCATGGTGGTATGTCGAATGTGCAGTGGATGTGTGTTCCAGAGTCTGGGGCCACAGCAGCTGAAGGCCCCATGGATAATAATTTCGGTCCCACCTCTAATTACACTCCATATAGTCACCATGGCTTTGTGGCAACATAATTATTTTGGTTCCACCTCCAATTACACTCCATATAGCAACATTTTAGTTTTCTGCAATCAATATAACATTACAGTATATTTTCCACCACATATCAAACACCATCAATCTAATTTAGTTTATATGATCTTGACAGTATAGGCTATTCCTTTGTGTTCCCAGACCCAGTTACTGTAAGGCTGAAGCAAATAATCTGGTGTTACTTTCTACACAGCCCTGGTTCTGTAAAGACAGTAAATGGGTCTGGGAACACAAGGAAATCTAGGTGTATACAAAAAGGGCATCTAGCGTAGACCTTGAGTAGAAAAAATATTGCTGAATATCACAAACATTGTTAGTTTACAATTGCTGACCCCACCTATAAATTACTTCCATAATAACACAAATAAAATACACCATTTCACAAAACAGACTTTCAATAGTGAAAATATATTACTGCACACTTTACTCTGCATAAAAAAAGTCATTTATTTACAGTGTACCAACAGATGAGAGTTGCTTGAGTTCCTTGAAACAGTCTTGTACTTGCAGTCCATCTCTTAGGAAAATGCTACTTTTGTATTAATGACAAATAAAATAAGGCATATGCAGCTGTTTTCCATCTTCTTTTGAAGCATACCATATGCTCCCTAATTGGAAGTGTAATGTCTCAGTTAAGTGGTGACCAAATGTTTGTGACAGAATGTTTAACTGTGGAAGTCAAAGAACTATGGCAGTGGGACACAGCTGCTGTTTAAAAAGCCAATTTTTTCATAAGCAGGTAGACCCTGGAATCCACTTCAAAGCCATGGAGATTATTGGCATCTCCTTGGAGCCTCATGAGCAGACCCCCATAAGACACATAGGCAGAGCTGAAAGAAAACAGTAATTAAAACAAACAAAAACACTGAATTTATAGAATGAAAACGCAAATGAAAAAAAGTTTATTCATATTTGAACTTGATTTAAAACAACTCCCATCAATGCCATAGGGTGCTCCCTCATTAGATTAGGTCCACCCCACATATTGGAAATGCATTGCGAAGGCTAGGATATTGTTGTTGTGTGCAGTCTGTAGAAGTACCAGATTAGTTTTTCAGCGCACACAGAACGGTAAAATGGACTTCAAGGAGATATTTGGTGAATTTGGAAGAACGTGTACTATCTGAAAATTACTTACTGTACCTTTAACTTCATAAAATAAATCAAACCAAAGAACATGGTGAAATAAATCTGATGTGAAAAAGACAAATAGCGATTGATTATTTAAAGACTGAAAAACTCATCACTTACAGGCGTGTGGCTGCTTCAGTGGAAGTCTCATCACCCTCAATTTTATAAACCTTTCCGTACATCACATAGTCAAACTGGTCTGCTCTGAAGAAGACATTAAAGAAGTCAGATGACAAAAAATAAAAAAATATACACCTGCATAAATCATACAGGTAGTTTTAATTTACCTAACCAGGCAAATCTCACTGAGATTAAAATCTCATTTTCAGGAAAGACCTGGTCTATAAGTAGTTTAAAACAACATACAAAGTATAAAACGTAAAATGAACAGTCAGTCAGACAGACACATTACATAAAAGCCTCATTAGTCCACTGCGCGCAGATCAAATTAACTGCTATTAACGACCCCAATGTCCAACTCCAATAGTCCATTGCCTTAAGAATTGATAACAATTTTCTTAAAGGAATAAAGTCAGTCATTTTCAAAGAGTTTTGAAGAACACTCCAAGAGGTGGGGGCCGCAAACTTAAAAGATGTTTTACCCAATTCTGTACAGACATTTGCCACCAATCCTTTAAGCGTAATCTAGAATGTGCATTAAGTGCCTAAATTAGGATATCATAATCAACACATACACGTTAAGGTTCCCATGGAGTATTTGCCACACAAGTGGGGCTATGTTAGAATGACAGCATGCCGTGAAAGATACCTGGATGGTCGGTCATCCTGAGGATTGTACTCCCCATCATCAGGTGTCCCATCTTCATACAATGTGCTGGCTATGACCAGTCGGAACTTGTCACCTTGTTGAAAAGAGCACGAGGGATTACATGGCTCACAACAATACTTATGTAATAGTTACATCTACACATCCAAAATCAAGAACACCCAAAGATGTAACTGATATATAATGCAGTGTACCAAATACAATTCTATCACACAGGCAACAATCAAATATTCACTATTAGCATGAGGAATACATTATACTATAAACCTGTATATATTATAGCTTCTTACCAAGATCCACAGGATAGATCTGAATGTTTACATCCAAGATGAGATCCATTTTGAATGACTCACTTTCACAGTGTAGGCGAGAAACTGTAAATATTCCATACATTTTAGGTGAGTGAATGAAAACAATTAAACACAATTTAAATAATAATATAAAAATATATTAAAATGAATGTTTTTTCAACATCTGCTAAATAAATTGAGTTATAGACAAAGGAAACTCAAAATTACGAATCTGTAGGTGCCCAGGAATTTGAGTGATTGACCACCAAAAATTGGTTAATTCCCAACAAGCCCAGCCTCCATCTAACATACTGTACTCACAGTAAGATGCTTTCGATTAATGCATCTGCTAAATTACCTAATAAAAGTTAGACTTGCTTTCAAATTTTATAAAACAACTGTACAGTGCATGCTAGTTCCCATGTTGTTTTGTAACTTCATTTGGTCCAAGTTTGTTTCTAAATCTGCAATATTCTAAACCTGTAGGCTGGTACAATAGAAGAGCACGTTTCTCTGGGTTGCTGTTTGTACACCGTTGTGTGTTGTATATAGGCTCGCCAAATCAGCAGAATCAGCTCAATCAAAACGCTACTAATCAAGGTTTTATTTTGATTGAAATCGCTCACCTCGGTCAAACTTTTTGCCGTCTGGATCAATGTCCTTCACGTCAAAAATATCTTCAAACAAAATTCCAGCCATTACGCTTCTGACTTATGGTCTGTGCCTTGACAAAAACCATACATCAGAACAGCTTACGTTGATCCATATTTCCTCCATCAAAAGACACACTCACATTAATCAATATATTCAAAGCCAGTCGAAATTGTAAATTGTAACCTTAAAATCGACTACAATTTCGTAAATCATAGAAACATCTCAACTTGTTGTAGGCTACACTGCATGTTAGTGAATGATTAGCTGCTAAGGTAGCTTGTTGCTGAAAACTTACCTTAAAATAAAATAAACGGTCTTATATTGTAAGCACTCAGACGTGTTATTTTGAAGAGTACTACCAGAGTTACTTGGTCAGTGTCTATTTAACTACTAAATCGAAAGAAAAAAAGATTCATTACTACAACAATAAAATATTTGTGCATTCACTGCACAGTAACAATGTGCGTGACCCGTGACCTTTCACATATTGTTGTACAATCACTTCCGGTTTAACAACAACACATTTTCATTGTAATAAACCAAATATTTTATACATAATTTATACAGTATAAAATGTAAACATTAGAACATATTTAAATTATATTAAGTAAAATTGGTTAAACGTACGTACGCTATGAATCTCTGAAACCTAATAGATGTAAGATATATAATATTCAAATACACCATACAACAGGTATTCTGTTTTTTTCATGTGTGTTTTGTATCATTATTAATATTTATTTTCTTCTATTTTGTAAAATTGTCCTATATCTCCAGTTTGCGTAAAATAATATGTTTTGCGACACTTGGCTTCACCTTCCAGCATGGTTCTCACACATATCTGGTTGCTGTGTTGGCGTCTTTACATGTACGGACTGCTACATTAGCTAATAAGCTTGCTTCTTCTACACTTTTATACACAAAAGTAATTGCATGACTTACTTGACGCCTGAGGTGTTCATTACAGAATAACCGATGAACGAAAAGGGTGAGGCAAACCGTTAGTTCTGTACCTTTCTGACGGTGTGTTGTTATGGTGATGTGTACGACAGGGAGCTCTTTCACCTCCAGAGAGAGCTCTTTCACCGTCAGATAATATATTTTATTATTATAACATTTGTTTTATATTTACTTACGGTACGGTACCGTAGATTATTAGATATCTCGTGGTAACTACTTGTTATGCCACTGTGTTTTCCTCTTGCAAATTCGACAGTGCTCAGTATCTCAGTATCATGAACAACATTTGATGCTGTTTGCTGTCGTCTACCGTGTACCGTATCGTACCGTACCGTACTGTATTGGTCTTTGGTGCCTGCATGAATTCCAGACAGGTAGACGAGATGGGAGACATCCTGGCCAATGAAGCTGATCTTCTTGGGATGCTAAAAGAGGTGGGCTGATCTCCGTTATGCTAACCAGCATAAAGACTTTAAAAAAGGCTCAACTCTAGTCTGCCACTATTTTGCTAATACAACTATCTTTTGATTGATGTTTTGTTTTTACAGTACTTGAAATTTGGGGAATTTGATGAGACAGTTCGCAGTTTTGACAAGGAGTGCAAAAACAAAGGAAAGCTTGTTTCAAAACCTCAAGGAAATACTCGCAGAGATTCTAAGATTCTTCTCATTCAGGTAACTGATCATTTTATATAGCATTTTCATTGGATGATGGACAAATATAGAAGTGGAACGGCTACAAATGAAACAACTAATACATACAATTCAACAAATATGTGCATGCAATTATGATTATTGTTTAAGATAAGATATACATCCCTGAGGAGAAATTGAACAGTACAAGCATATTTGAATGATTGAACAATTCCAAGAATTTACTGAAAAATGTCTTGCAGTGTTTTTATAATTGACTGACTTCCCTCCTCACTACCTCTCCATTCTAGAAAGATCTCTTGAGTTCTTTTGATGATGGAGACTACAAGGTGTTTTTTGAACTGTGGACCGAGAACATTTCACATGATGTCAAAGATTTGGACTCCCAAGCCCAGAGGCTGGAGTTCTACCTTCACATCCATTTCACTATCTACCCACTGAAAAGCCACCCAGGCAGACATGTAGGTAGACTGCTAAATCAGCAGCTGTAGGCATTCAGATACAGGCCAATTTACACAAGTGAAAGCGCTGCAATATTTTTTAAATCTGCGTATCTTAAAGGAGAATTATGTCTATTTTGGACCTAGATGTCTATTCCCCATAGACTCCATATAATGGGGGAAAAACAAGGGCCATAAATACACTTTACTTCATCCACAAGTATCCCAGGACATAGGTAGTATTTTATTGTTTAGATGAGAAATGTAGCTGTAATGGACCCATGTAACTACAGTATAGTGAATGGACCACATGCATTTACAATAAGTGAATTACAGGTAATTTCCAATAAAACAAGAAATACACCCATCTCCTGGGATATATTAATGATACAGATTTCAAAACCATGTTTAGGTTGAATTAGAAAGGTTTGTTTGATGGCCCCCATTTTCTTCCATTATAATCAATTGTTTGATTATGGAGTGTTCTGATTGAAGAGATAGCAAGATCAAAACTCTTAATGCTTGAACTATTGAGCTTTTACATTTTCCCACTGCAGTGGTTTGTATTCACCTTTGGTCAGCAGATGTCCCCATTGTGCCATGTAAGTGGTTATTAGTTACTGTAGTTACGTATTCACACCTCACTGAGTATGCTGTTTGATATTACAGATATGTAATGGTTAAATTGATGATTGAGACTCCACGCTCACACACTTGGGGGTTTATAACAGTAAAATATGTTCTCTAGGACCGAGCTGAGTTTGAGGAAAGGATCTCCCACTTCAAGCATTACCTGGAGACCCGGGGTGCAGCCTTGAGCCAGACCACAGAGTTCCTACCATACTATGCTCTGCCTTTTGTGCCACACCCTGCAGTCCACCCTTCCTTCAGAGATATTTTCCAGGTGCCCGTGCTCTGTACTTCAGTAGATTGTCCATGGATGCGTTGCTTAACTCCAGGTTTATATATATATTAGAAAGTGACAGGTGCGGGACAATACTTTCTTCCCACTGCAAAAAGTGTGAAGAATGTACGGCTCTCTCATCTGAGGAAAAACGACCCTCGATTAAGTATTCAGGATTTTCCTATCAGATCCCAGAAGGGCTCCTTGATTGTATACATTGCAGTTCAATTGTATCAGGATCAGTTACATAGGTCCACTTGTACAGTAAATGGACCAGAAGCCATTTGAAATGTATCTTCAATCTAGGCTATTGACAGATTGTACAGATAGTTTACAAATAGGACAGTCATGAGATGGGTGTAGAGAACTGGTGGAATCGGTTTTCTGCTACATAGAACACAAGACTATCACAGACCGATCATCATAGCAATGTACACACTTGTATTTTCTGACTAACAGATTGTACAGATAGTTTACAAATAGGACAGTCATGAGATGGGTGTAGTGAACTGGTGGAATCGGTTTTCAGCTACATAGAACACAAGACTATCACAGACCGATCATCATAGCAATGTACACACTTGTATTTTCTGACTAACATTATGTGTGTTGCAGGATTCCTGGATACCAGAGATCAAAGCAAAACTGTACGACTTCCTGGCAGTTACACTGAAGCCGTCCAATGTACCAAGGCTGCTGAACTTATATGTATCCTTTTGCTTGCCTCTTATATTAGATTCTAGTCTCAGAAAGAGGGTATGCATTGGGGAATCAGCAGATGTTGAATTTAGATGATTATGAATGAAAAGTAAGTTGGGTCAGTCATTACAAAATATACTTAACCACTAGAACTGCATTATAGGGTGATTCAATATACACACAGACAGACTTAATGTCAATGGTGGCATATTGTAAAAGGTTCGGGATGTTACACTCTGTCCAAATTACTTTCTTTTAATAATTACACTGTCAATACAGCTCTGCGGTTGTCAGGGGAAGAGGCCTTCTTTTCAAAATTTCACTAAAGTGTAAATTTGCCAGTTGGCAAGTGCTCTCTACGACTTTGTTTTCATACTGCATTTCACAGCCCTCTTTTAGTTGGCTTACAAATCTGTGTAACAAGCAAGTTTTGAAGTAATTTCTAAGACTTCAAGAAATTGTGTGTAACAGCTTGGAATGGAGTGTAACCCATTCCATCTTCTGGATAACATAGAGGTATTAAATGAAAACGCGTTCCTGCAGTGCTTGTTAACATTCAAACTGTTACGTCAACCAGGTGGCTTCATATCCGATTAAAACAGACCACTGGTTTCATGTAGTATTTGACTGGCTTCAGCCTTCAGGCATCGCCTTTTACCACAACCTAACCCCTGGTTAGGAAAGTGAATAGGGATTACAATTTGAGAAATGTCACTTACATTGTACTGAATTGTACATTAGAACTAATAAGGGACTCCAATAATCCTTCCTGGTCAAATACCGGTGATTTTTAAACGGTTACCTACGTAAGCTTTGACTGCAATTGTAACGTCCAGGGATACATGCATTTCTTTCAACAGAAAATCGGATAAAAGTAGCTAATCAGGCCAACCTGATGTGGTGAATGTTTGAATGTTTGAGCTGGATCTCATGTAGGGCTATTCCTATGTATATGGGTCTATATTGTCTTTAATGCGGCTGATGCAGAAGGAGGGCGGGAGGAGTACCAAAGGTAACTGTGAAATAAATGTAGTCTTAATTTTAGCATATCTGATTTATTTCAGTTTTATTTCCAGACCACTTTAAATGCCACTACAGCACATTCTCTGTGTTTGTGTGTGGACACAGAGGCCATGGAGCAGTTGCAGCTCCAGCAGGTTGAGTCGGAGCGACGGACCTCCAGCTACATGAGGCGGTTCAACAAGATGCAGGCAGACTACCACAACCTAATAGGAATCACGGCTGAGCTGGTGGACTCCTTGGAGGCCACCGTCAGCGGGAAGATGGTAGGGCAGCTTCAGCCTAATAACATCAGCTGACGAATATTAACTACTAATGCATACATTGTTAAGTACATAAACATGATCGAGGTAGCAATGCTTGTGTATGATGCACACACACATTAAGTTACCTGACTCATTTCATAATTGACTACATCAAATAAACATAAACCCCTGTCTCGGCTCTCACGTTCTCTTAAGCTCTTGTGACATGTTGTTTCTTACAGATCTCTCCGGAATACCTCCAGAGCGTGTGTGTTCGCCTCTTTAGCAGCCAGATGAGGCAGAGTGTGGCACAGAGCATTGACTTCACCAGGCCTGGCACCGTGAGTGAAAACCACAGCACTCTGTTTGCTGCCTTGCTGCTCTCCAGAACAATACACCTTGCCCCATGAGGCCTTCAAGGCCTATAGACGCTCATTCTTCGGTCACAGCAGTTTTAAAGGGGTCCGTCATAATCATTTGGTATCTTTTGAAATGATTGAATTTAATTTGGGATATTCAAGTAAACACTTTAAGTTAAACATTCCTATCTGATTATGGCAGCAAAACACAAAAAAACAACATAAACCACACTGGTCATTTGCCGTGATATGGATGCTGACCTCTTATGTGGCTTGTGGAGTTTTGCTTTGACCCAACTTCTTTCTTTGTTTTTGTGTGTTTGTGTGTGTGTGATGCTCTGTCCATAAAGGGTTATTACTCTATGAGTCCCTATGATGACGGCTATGTAAGTTTCATAAGTTTTCATCTTCCTTTCCTGCAATCCCTAATTGCACACTCACTGCTCCATGCCGCCATGCTTGCTCTCCCTACTGCATTTCCACACCCCCGTGGTTTCTTTGCCAGCCTTTGTACTTGTGCCCGTACAGTATCCTCTTCCACCAGTTCCCGTTAGCTTAAAGAAATATGTGGTTACATTTGCTCCTATTGTCTGACAGCCTGTGAGGCCAAACAAAGGAACGCTAGTCATTATCAGCCAAGCAAGTAAATATTGTGCGTCCTCCTTTTGAACAGTGGAGAAAGATTCCTCCATAAATAATCAGAACAAAACATATATGCTTAATTTGAATTGTTAATTGATGTTGATTTTTCTGTTAGCAGATTATGTCATTGTCCTCTCGTTTGTCTTGCACTGGAATGGTTACAACTATTTGTTTTGCGTGCAAAAACAAAAAAACTAAAGGGTTGAAAACCGCCAGCAATCAATATTTTGAAAAAGGGCAAGCTTGCATTTCCATACAGACTTTTTAAAACAAAAGTTAATTTAACACTGTTAAATTGTGGAAATTCAAGAATAGTTATTAGTTAGTAGCTATATATTAAAACAGGCCTCGCTCTTCATTTTCAAGTAGAAAATAAATGTATAATTAGATGAAGTTGCTAAAGCTTCACAAAACAAAATTGCTTTTCTCAATTTCAAATGAGCTGAATTGAGCTACACAAAATAAATAATGTATAGACATGATTATATGTGGTAATGCTTTATATAATTTAATATGAATGCTAAAAGATAAACTGTTTTAAGATCTGAGATCTCACAAAGATGTCCTCCTTCTCCCCTGTTCCCACCAGTCCCGCCTATGCGGAACAAAGTAATATGAGAAATCTGATAGACCATGTGTATAGAATTTACTTAGACAACATTACCAGTGACAATGGATGGCTTAATAGCCAGGAGCTTACAGCAACAAATGCACACCTTCAACATTAAGTCCTGTAAGTCTACATGGCCTTTTGTTGTGGCACTAACCTGCCCTGGCACCTGTTCTCACTGACATGTTGCTCCTGCATGCTTCAGGGGCACGTGGAATGTTTAGTGAGGAGGACGTTGCACACAGTTTTGAGATTGTGATTATTTGTCAGGATTTTTCATTTATAGTGCATTTCACATGTAAAAAGACCTAAACAGATTCAATTGAGACATTCCTGCTAATGCATTCATTAACAACAACAACATAAGACTGGTCCTTAAAGTGCATCATATCCTAGAAGCAAAAAATAATATAAATACAACTGTACCCAAAATATCACAGAATGCAATAAGACCAATTCAGCCCTGTACAGAAAAGGCAATTACAAAAAACACCAGCTAGTCGCTATACATTTCCCCCAAATCGCCCCCTAGTGGTTGGTTTTAGGACCCCTTGATTTGATATGCAGCCATTATAAATATCAATATTGCAGTTCAGATCAAGTTTAATTAATTGTGCAGCCTTACCATCCAGGCTTCAAGTTGAAGATACAGTATATACCCATATTCAGATCTGCTTTCAGATAGCACACACAGCTTGCAAGTTAGTTGATATCTCTTGTTTTTAAATATTATAGCCTGTTCTTTATAAGCCCTGCCAACACTCATTGCATGGTATTTGATGGTAAATATAGAATGGCCAGGGATGAAGCATGCTTCATAACTGCATGTATGACACACGCATGCCCAAACCAAATGGTGAGCTGCCAGTAGCCATGCAGAGAACCTAACTGTAGCTAGCCTAAGTGTTCTAGGGGGAGGAAACCATTAGGTAAGTGACAAATGCTTTCCCATGATGTATTACACTGCCATTTTTGTGAAAGGAGCGCAACACATCGTTGTATGCTTTTGTTTGATTGTGGTTAAGAGTTTAAATATAAACCGAAAGCATTTCTCTCTCCTCAGGCATCTTCAATGCTGCGAGCATCCATTGCACCCCAGTAAGTCATACTTTAGCAGGATATCTGTTTAAACAGAAATGATGGTCATTAAGGACAGGCTACTCCCTTCAAGATAACCAATCCATTTCAGTTGGTGGTGTTGGAGACTATTATGAAATGTTGTCATGTGGTATTTAAATTCTGAATACAATTGTGGGTTCAGTATGATGAGTTTACATGGCTGATACTGCCCCCAGGATGTAAAGTTGAGACCCGTTACACTGGAATGTTCATATACCGTATCTGTCATGCACAGATTTTTTCTTCAGACAGTACGTGAAGGTCATCACTTTAAAGGCATAATTTGAAAGAATATACTGTATAGCAGGCCTATTCAATTAGTGGCCTGCCAACTGCCCCATGTGGCCCACGAAGGGATTGCACCTTTGACCACTGTACATTAGTTCAATGTACTGTATAACCACTATACAAATCAAGTGAGTTTGTTTTTGTCTAACAAATGTAATTAAAGTTGTAGAACACCACATTGCAGACTTTTTGTTTTGCAAATGCCCATATGCCAGAGAGACTTGGATTTAGCAGCATCCTATAATTCTATAGAAAACCTTTGCCATTGACTTGAAACATTGAATCAATCTGCAGGGTGGATGCTCTCGTCTCGATCTCGTAGACGCTCACATAAATAATTGCCGAAAATAGGTGGCCCACCTACAGTTTCTCTTGTTAATATCTGGCCCACCTGAATTTGTAATAGCCCTGCTGTAGAGTGTCTAAATGGAAATGCATTGTCATCTCAATGGGAAAGTACCAGAGCAATTTCCCTTAGCAACATTGCTCAAAAGGTTTCCCATCTATGTACCTATAGGAGGCCTAAAGAGGTACCCCTACTTCCCTCTCTGGACTATGAGAAGTTGAAAAAGGACCTGTCTGGGGGCTCTGACCGCCTGAAGTCCTTGCTACTACAGGCCCTGCGCTGGGTGAGAATATAACACGTTCACTATATGTCTGGTTGTATGTAGTTGAGTCTGCATTTAGTCTTCAGCAAGGGCCTTCAGTGGAGCTAGTTTTGCTCAAAGTTGTCCATAGTAGTGCATGCATGTTTCCATGTGTGTCATGCAAACATGCCTTTGTATTGGCACTGCTAATACAACAACCTTTTCAATGGTAGTCCACCATCGTGCTCTATGAGCAGCACTGTAAAAGAGAAGAAGAACCAGCAGAAGAAGCAATGTGGTGACCAAGGCCCCTCCCTAACACCCACACCCAAAGGTGGCACCGTGGAGATTACAAAACTATTGACAAACTGCAGACACAATGCTAAGGCCCACCATAATTATTTAAACTTGTCAAATCACATACCTATTGGTCAAAGCTGAATGACTAGTCCAGCAGAGCAGGAAGCAATTATGCCTGTCCTATTTTGATAAACCAAGTAGGCTACAGCCATCTCACTCACATTAAGCCTTAAGGGTAGTTGGCCTACTAAGACCATGTAGAGTTCCACAGGGGCTGATGCTCAAAATATAAAAAGGTCTTAATAAAGACATCTCCCTCTACTCTTTTTCTCTTTTTCGTTTGCATTCACTGCACTCATTTTGAACTATGACGACTGCTCCCACAGTCTGTTCGATTCAGCACAGGGTTATTTGAAGACGGCGCAGGGGCGGGCTGTTGCCACACCTGCGCTTGACCAATGATATAATTGTATTTAAATAAATACAAATATCAGCATACTTAATACTTATGTATTGGTTATACATGGTGTCATTCTCTGAAATAGTAAATGATTCCCCTTGATTGACCCCAAATGCGATCCGCCCCTGGGCCTGTGCCCATAATGCCCATTGGACAATCTGGGCGTGGTGGTGACATCAAAATACATAATTGAGTTGAAGCTTGAGGGTCTGCAGACAATGTACATGTGATCTTATGCATTTTGTGACACATCACTCTGTCAATTATTAAGCCTCTACAGTAGGTGAAAGTAAGTTATGTTTTATTTTTCAAATCTAATTAATATATCATTTCCAATACAAGGGTAATGATGTATTTGACTGAGCTACAAGATGTGCCATGCTCAAAGGTACTTTGAGAGCAGGTGAGTGTGCCACTCCCTGACCTTCTGTTCCTAATCTGTTATTGCTGTTTCCAGAGACTGACCCGCTCTCTCCACGGTGAACAGAGAGACACAATACTGCAGGCCTACATCAGCCATGACCTGCTAGACCGCTACACTACTAAACAGGTAGGCATAACATCATAATCATAGCTGATACACCCCTTTACCATGACAGAGGTGGCTTTTGGACCAGACGCTGATGAAAGCTTGCACAGGATGACCTTTCCTCATATTGCCTAATCTCATTTGGAATGAATAGGGCTGACCCAGAATACTCAGGTATTTGGGTATTTGTTTGATGGGTATATATATATGTGTGTGTATGTATGTATATATATATCGTGATCTTTCAATTCATACAATATCGCTTCAGCCGCTCCACGCACCCTATTCGCTGACACAGGCACCCCGTATGAGGTTAGAACATGCAGTGCTGCTGGTATGAATCGGTCGTTCCAGAGTGCGGTCATCAGTTCATCATGATG
>JAODTR010056694.1:0-17409 GCA_025399935.1 Amblyopsis rosae
CACTTTCAACAGGGACAACAGGACAGGACAATCTGGCACTCGCACTCTGCTTCAGCAGCAATGCACTTCTAATGCGTTCAGAATGTGTTTTTCTGCTGTCCTATTGGAAAATGCAGAGATGTCTCTGGAACAGATGGCACTGCAAGATCACATTCTGCACAGATTAGAGGTGCATGCTGGTATAAACAGACCGTGGCTGCTAAACCGGCCTGTAAAAAATGTTGAGTGTTTCCAATATAGTGCAGGGTGAATTTACAAATGTTTACTATTCTATTATTAGCATTAACCATATATCTTTTTCATAATAGGGGTTGTATTTGCAGTCAATAATCACAATATCAAGAAAACCCATCTTGAAACTCCTAACTCTGAGGATTAACTGCAATATAAATAGAAGACTGTGTGCTCTAGATTTACTTTCACAATTGTGTTGCCTAGAATACGGTGTCATGTTCAGATTCTATTTACAGCATGCCTGACATTCTTCCTTCTTGTATGCACTGTTTTCAGTATCACTTTAGCCCCTCTTGCCCATCTTGCACCAGGTTCAATTTGAGTTGTTCTGTCCTATTATCTTCACGATTACTTTGTCATCTTAGTTTCGTCCTCTTGTCATTCATTGTAACTTAGCAGACATCTAGTGAGACAGGTTTTTCCAGTCACTGAATCAATGTCAAGCATGTATAGTTTTACCCTTAGAGTGTGCATTGATTAAATTGAGAGAAACAATCGTAGGTTCTTGAAGTTTAACAACCGGATCCTTCGTAAGATTCTGATCCGGGACAACAGTGCTGAGTCCAGCATCGTAGCGCTCTACAAGAAGCTGGAGCTCCAGAATGCCATGGAGATCCTGGACACGGTGTCCGGAGAACTCAGCACTTCCTTCGCTTCGCTGCAGTACGCCGCCTTCCATCAATACAGCCGCCGTTCCATCTCCACAGCCGTGTTCTGTCTTTGGCCCGTTAGCCGCTGTGGTGCCTAAACAGTCTCTGTCATCTTTGTCCCAGTGAAGAGAGAAAGAGCTCGGAGAAGGCCAAGAAGACGTTTGTGGCTGATGACTTGAGGAGCATGCGTGATCTCCTTGACAAGAACATGTACAGGATCAGGCAGCGGGTGAGGAGCATTAGTTCCTTTTATATTAAAGGTCATTTAAACATTAATATACAGCTACAGTATATCTATGTAAAGATATAGTGGAGCGATGGCGCCCTGGGCATAGAATCACACTCTGTGTGTTGTAATCCGAGCTCATCTGTTCTTTGGTTTCATAGCGTGTGTGTTGGTCACCACGCATTTGTTTTAGTCTAAGGCGCTGGAGCTCTATAGCAGAAATGTCATATAGTCACTTCGGAAATAACTGCAGTGTATTAAGTGTAAAATCAATGTATTAATAGCCAATGTAGTTCTCTGTACCAGCTCTGGGATATGACAGGGTTTTGTTGGTACCCGAGGAACTGAAACTCACATGATATTTTGCATAGCCACAGGCTGTTGGGCATTTCCATTAGTGGTGTCACCCTATGAAAAGTGATCCTAAGTCTTTGATGTGTTTATCTTTTTTTTTTTCTGCTAGTGAGATAGCCTTGTTAAGACAAATAATTGTTCCTCTTACGTTGAGAATTGTACAGTAGCTACAAAGCCTACACACTAGTTGGACTGTTAATTGTGAATATGGTCTGACTGAATATAGTGTAGTGTTTAGTTTAGAAAGCATTAAAAGAATACATTTATATTCTCTATTTATCCATGGCAGATGTACACAATCTGGGTGGATACATTTTGTTGAACTTAACTGCCAGAACTGTGTAGAACAATAGAAACCTTATTCTTTGGGTGTTCATTCAAGGTCTACCTAATGGCGTCAGAATAGGCTTGCTGATAGCGCAGGTGCTAATGTGGACAATTGTCCCATTGTGTGTACAATGGGACAATCACACAATGCATGGAGCTTGCATATTTTGTACTAGCTTACGTTAAGATGTTAGCTTGCATCCAGTTCTGGCTGGGAGAAGAGTTACAATTGCAATTGGCACACGTATACATTTTGAACACCAAGTTTGTTTCATACTGTAGCTTTCAGTTGGTGACTAGCGGTGATACTGTGCCTTGTGGCTGACACCACGTGCTCCTTCTCCATTTCCTGTTTAAGCAGACTGTGTCCTACACGAGGAAGTATGCCTTGCCCAATGACACCCAGACCAGGGAGATCCTGGTCCGACGCCACGCCAGCCTCCATCACACACTCCGCCCTGGCAGCTTCAGCTCGCCGGTATGGAGGAGCCGGCAGTGACATATTTGGGAAGGGGGAATCTTTTCACAGATGGAGACCCCATATTGACAAAGGATGTATCAATACATCTTTATTCTTTCTCCAGCAGAAACTCCTGTATACAGTGTTTAGCCGAGCAATCGTCATACACAATTAACCAAATACACAAAGTACTAGGTCACACGTTATCATTTAATAGAGTAATGGCTAAAATAATAAAGAAGCACCGCCCTGAGAAAAACCTTCCATTTGTATCCGCCAAGGAATTGCCAGGGCAACTGGCATTTCTAAGCACATTCCTATTGAAGATTTCATTCATCTTTAGGTATTAGCAAGCCATTAGCATCGGGGTGACCAAATTACTTTATTGGCTAATATTTGTGTGTGTTGTAGTTTAAATCTATATGAACAAAAATATTATTTTAGTATAGTATTTGTCAGATCACCTTGTACCTTGTTTTTCTCTCCTGAACTTGGACTTTGTTTGGTCTCTCAGGTGATGGCAACACCTCAGAAGTTTTTCTCCTTGCCTGTTGGGAAGAGTCTGGACTCAAAGTTGAGTCTCAAGAGACGAAGCCATGCGAGTAAGCTTCACAACCGGTCTATAACGCCAAATCACACACAAATAAGTGTCATAACGGTCTTGTCTCTTCAAACGGGTATATCATGATACATGTATATGTACGTTTCTGTAAACACTTTGTTTTTCTTATTTATTCCACATCCCTATTGTATTACTGAATCTTATATGTATAAAACAATTACAATAAAAATATTTCAAAGAAGTGAGTCATAGTGCATGTGCAGTATACAGGGGTTTGATACCCTGTATTATGTGTGTGTGTTATTTAATAGCTGATGGTTCTGGAGGGATTATGGTGTCATATCACATATGGGACGGGCCGCAGTTGACTAAATCATTCATGTTTGTTAGTTCATGCTCATGCCATTGTCTTGCATGTGCAGATTTACATGGCAAATAAAACATGATCTGTAGGTGATTTAATCATTTCATGTAACAGCAGGTATAAGAAACCTGACTGTGCAGCAGCTCACCTATTCCCTGTGTCTGTGTCAAACCCAGGTGACGACGAGACAGTGTCGGAGTTGGCCTACCCCTCCAGGCGCGCTAGGTTTGGACGGTCAGGCCGCTCACCCTCCTGCAGGGCCGCTGTTCCCATGAGGCAGCTTCCCTCGCTACGAGAGGCTGCCTCTGTCGACATGCTGGACGAGAGAGGCAGAGGGCCCGGCCACTCCCGCGGCCCTGTCGCCGGTCGCGCGGATTCTTCCGCAGACCGAGGCTTTTCTGACAGGTCTACGAAGGGTGTGGAGGGTGTGGAGCGTCCCTCACCTCCCCCGCCCGGGCCGCTGAACCACGAGACGGTGGGAACAGTGGTGCCAGTGGTGCCCGTAACCCACTGCTCAGAAGGCCTCCGAAGCAACTGTAGAAGGCCTGGGGCCTCATTAGGTTTACGCATGAACTTGGTCTTAAAGTGTCTCTGTATGACTTTCTACCACTAGGTGTCACACTGAGCACAGCAGTATCTCAAACCAAAACAAATGCTCCTTGGATCACACACACGCACGGCTAGTCTGATATGAAAACAAATAACTGGGCCGCTGAACCACGAGCGGCCCAGATTACCACACAGATTAGGGGCTAAACCCGCACACAATTGTAAAGGAACATTTCTTAGGGAGATGATAGCTATTTATAAGCCATGGATGATCATGCTCAAATGTAATCCCAGTCTCTGAAAACTCCATCTAAAAGCACTGTTTTCAGTGTTAGAGATGCACAGCTGTGGTTATTTTTTAATAATTTGACACAGAACATTGCGTCCTCCTGTTTTTAACATCAGAACACCTTGTGAGGAATTCATTCGTCACGCCTTCAATTTATAAATCTTATCAAATTGTTTGTAAAGCTAATGCAATATTCACGACAGTGTGTCGAAAACCCCCCTACAAAACCAGCAGGGAAATCACTGACGTCTAGACTGTGAGTCGAGATACATTCCAAGCCTGTCACACCTGGTAGCAGCTGGACTGCTATAGACTATGAGTGTGTGCTGCTATAATGGAACCAGGATTTCTTGGTCAGGTTCAATGAAGTCACCAGCAGAGGTACCTTCATTCTTTGAACCAAACCAAACCGTATGAAACCATCTGCACCACAGCTGGGAACCAACAGAGTACATGCTTCTCGGACTATAGTTGATCTTTTTGTTACGTTGTTGCAAATACTGTGGGTTATTGTACTTGATGTGATCATTTTAATTAAAACTAGAAAACTTCATATCAAATAGTTTTTTCTTTTCATTCCAACATCTCAATAGCATAACAATGTGTGAATGTTTGCAGGTACATATTGTGACCACTGTGTGGCACTATTGAATCATTGTCAGTCAAATGAACAACAGTACACATAACAGTAACCTGTACATTTAACAAATATGACACAAATGGGTCCTTTAGGAAAGCGGTTCATGGGGAAATTAGCCTAGACCAAGATTTTTTTATTCACTTTATTATATACATTTTAGAAGGCTGACTTTAAAAGGTATAGTAAGATAATGCACCGTCAAATTCACCAAATGACTGCAGACTGCTAGTTTACTGTTCTGTGCACGTTGAAAAAAAATAATGTGGTACTCCTACACAACCCTGGCTCCTAAAATAGTAACACAGTGTTGCCGACTGACACATTAGCCTAGTCATCGCAATGTATATGTGGGGGACAAAGCTTCTGAAGAGGTGTTTTTGTTTTGATTTGAGGTAGAATTTAGCAAGCATTTTCAAGAATTACTTACTATACCTTTAAGTGCGCATGCAATATATTTTACCATAATTTGGGTAAACTTTGCATGGTCTATTAAACCTTACCATGAAAACAAACTATCACAAAATCATTTTAAAGTAGTGCACTGACATTAAAGTGAGAGACCTAACCTTAAAGCACTTTTATTTCTACAGAAGAGTGTAGAAATTATGCATTTTGGGAACCGTAGTGTTCAGTTCAATTCAATCTTAAACTTTATAGTGGTTATACAACTTCAATAAAAAAAACTCTGCCTGCCTCAACAAATACAGTCTCAAGATGCATTATAATAATAATAAAAAAAGGAATAATTAAAAAGAAAAACCTACAAATATCCCACACAATGAGAAGCCCACCAGTGTGTTCAAGAAACAGACCACAGCACCACAATGTCTGTGATGTCCAGTGCTTTTTGTTAGGCATCTTGCTCAAGGATGCTTACAGGTAGGCCAACACCAGGGTTCGAACCCATGACCTTCCGGCTGGAAGCCCAACACCCAGACCACTCGACCATCCTGCCCCGCCTCGGTCCTCAGTGCTAACCAGCCCCCACCCCAAGGTTCCCAGGGTCTCAGAGCTTGGCCACCTTGGCCACCTTGGCCACCACCCTCTGGTCCCACCTGGGCATCCTTGCCAGCAGCAGGCCGACGGCCGAGAGGCCCAGGAGTACCCCGAGGCCGGGCGGCCCGCAGGGGCTGAACTCCTGCGCCAGGCCCGAGAGCAGCGGCGCCAGCACGCGGCCCACGGCGTTCACCGACTGGCCGGCGCCGATCAGCGTGCCGCTGGCGTGCGCCCCGCCCCGCCGCAGCTCCAGGTCCGTGATGCACGTGCGCCCCACGGACGTGGAGACAGCGAAGAAGGTGGAGCTGAGCAGCACGTGCCACACGCTGGGCGCGGCCGCGTACAGCAGGATGAGCGCGCTGGTGAGCGCCGTGGAGTGCAGCAGCAGGGCGGCCATGTTGTTGGCGTACAGCCGCGTCACGGGCCCCACAAGGAAGCCTGCCAGGGCCCCCAGCGTGCTGCTGTAGCTGATCAGGTAGCCCGTCGCCTTGGGCTTGAGGGCGAAGCGCTCCTCCATGGCCAGGGAGAAGTTGCTGTAGTACAGCATGATGGCCACGGCCATTAGCAAGCGCACCAGGAACACGTCCCACATGTCCGAGGAGGCCACCGCGCCGATCTTGGAGCCCACCGAGGAGAGCTGCCTCCAGGCCGGCCGCAGCACGGACGCGTCCCTCCAGCGCACGGCGCCCTGGTGCGGGGCTGGAGCTGTCACCGGGTGGGGCCGACTGTTGGCGTGGGTACCGTTGTGGTAGGGGGGGTGCTTCAGGTCGACGACGCGGCTGTTGGAGTTGGCGTCGTAAACCAGCGTCTCGCTCCACGGCAGCATCCAGACCAACCCTGGTCAGACAACATAAATACTGTATGGACTTCAGTTCAAAAGGCAGGGCTAGTCATTAGCTCGAGAACGCTTGCTAACCTCGAGCGCAAATCAAAACAAACTGCCCCATTAATTGAAATGCATTATGAAGCCTATCGCATTGTTGTTGTGAGCGGTGTTCACCACTGTGTTCCTATTTACGAAGCCAGGGCAGTGTGAAAGTACCGGATTATTTTTTCAGCATGCAGTAAACGGTAAGCTAGCAGAATGCAATAACATGATTCCAAAAACAAGAGGAATACCTTGTTCCTCTCCATGCCTTTGCTTCCATATCATCACCTTCCTAAAATAATGGCCATTTCAGGAGGGTGAAGATATGCTACCCACCCGCATTGAGGAGGAAAATGGCTGCGCAGGTGAAAGAGGAGGTGTAGAAGCCCCCCTCCTGCTCCGTGAGATAGCCTCCCACCACAGGGCCCAGAATGAAGCCCACGCTGGAGGCTGCATTGAAGTGTCCCATCACCAGAGGGCGCTCCGCCTCGGACACCAGGTCAGACAGCATGGCTCTGCAGATGGACAGTGAGTGCTTGAACAGCCCTGGAGAGCAGAAGATGTGATCGGATGACCATCTGTGTACGTGCTCATGAAATGGCCGAGAGCAACCATCTAGGTCTAGGATACATTGTTATTAATGTGTGGAAAATGTCCAGTTCCTGACATATTGGCAATGTCACATAACATTTCATCTGGTTGCTATATAAAAGCTCAGACGAGGCGACATTTACTGTTTCTTTCACCAATTGATTTATAGCTGCTTTGGGTAAAGTTAGAGCTGCAACAACGTAGCTTAATTAAAATATAAATTAAATAAATGAAGCAAGATTTTGTATATAAAACGACCCCGTTGGTCTGTCATTGCAAAACACACGGACGTCTGAAGTTACAGCTCTAAAATCCCACACGCAGTTCCTTTAACTCACCCACAGGTATGCGTGCGAGGACAAACATGATGATGCTAGTGGACATTCCCAGGAGGCCATAGCCCAAGGCGCTCAGGAGCAGGCAGGTCAGCAAAGAGTACTGCCTCCCTACCACATCACTCCAGCTTCCCTGCCAATAACAACAGGACAGGATGCTCAAACACAGACACACTGGAAGAGACTAGCAGCTTCTGAGATGAAGTCATCTCAACTTTAGGTGACACGACTGAAGAGGCAACCAATGGGAGCCAACCAAGTATATCATTAACTGACAGACATACTGTAAGTGTGACTGAAACATTTCAAGTAGGAAAATATATGCGGGTCATCTAGTAAGTAAGTATGTAAAATGCATTTATTTAGCACATCACATAACTAAAGGGGAATACACAGCAATAGTAAATACATGACAGCACATGACCCAAATAAATAACCAAACAAAAAAACAAACAAACAAACAAACAAACAAACACACGTCAGACCGGCCTATCCACCCCTACAGTCTAACTAAAAGCCTCTTTAAATGAAAAGAGGTTTAAACTGTGTTTTAAAAGTTTCTACCAAATCCAAGCAGCGTAGGAAAGGGGGCAATGCATTCTGCAACCTAGGTGCCACTGCTTGAAAAGAACAGTCCCCTCTAGTTTTAAAGTGTGTATCGGGAACAATTAGAAATCTCTGACCTACGAGAGGACGTGCACAGCTGTATCAGGTCAGAGATGTAAGGGGGCGCTTCTCCATGTAGGGCTCTAAAAGTAAGAACCAAAATGTTTAAATGCATTCTAAATTGCACTGGTAACCAGTGAAGTGAAGCTAAAATAGGTGTGATGTGTGCCCTTTTTCTGGTGTGTGTCAATAGCCTTGCAGCGGAGTTTTGAACAATGTGGAGGCGATAAAGCTGTTTCTTATTAAAACAAGTAAAAAGACTGTTGCAATAATCTAACCAAGAATAAATAAAAGCATGAATGATCATCTCCAATTCGGCCTTAGACACCAGGGCACTTATGTTCCTTAATTGAAAGAAACTATTTTTAATTTGACCTAAACTCCTTAGACTCGGCTGCACAGATGAGCCTAAGGCACCGATTATGTTGCTTGATCTGAGAAATACTAATATATATATATATATATATATATATATATATATATATATATAATAAACTCAGTAGGCTTAAAAGACCAGTACAACTGAATATCGTCTGCATACATATGATAAGAAACATCACTGGACGATAATCTGTCCTAGAGGAAGAATGTACAAAAGGAACAGAATTGGTCCCAGAACAGAACCCTGGGGTACCCCACTCGGTAGGCCAGCGTTTTCTGACATGATCTTATTTATAAAAACACAAGAACTTCTACCAGAAAGGTAAGATGAAACCCATTTTAAAACTGCTCCAGGTATATAAGTTTATTAATCATGATATTATGGTCAAGAGCGTCAAAGGCATATGTAAGGTCCAATAAGACTAACACTGTGCGCTTCCCAGAATCAGCAGACATCATAATATCACTGGAAACTTTAAGCAGTGCAGTCTCCATAGAATGCTTTCTGCAGAAGCCTGACTGATATTTGTCAAAAATGGCATTTATCTCTAAAAAAAGTAGTAAGTTGCTCAACCACCACTTTCTGTAAAATCTTAGCCATGAAAGGAAGTTTAGATATTGGCCTGTAATTCTCAGCTTGTGACGAGTGTAAACTGGGCTTTTTAAGAACAGGTTCAACAATAGCATGTTTAAAGAAGTTGGGAACTACAACAGTTGAAAGAGAGATGTTGATCACAGGGGCGAATAGAATCAAAAGCCTGCTTAAGCAACACAGTCGGAATAACATCACTATGACAAGATGGGTACATGTTGAATCAGCATGAATCAATGTGTGCACTTGCATCAAGCCCTCTCGATGAAGCAGCCCAGGCAAGTCTACTTGTCCCGTGTGACATGAGATACAGAAATCTCCCTCGCACACATGCACACGCTGACAATCTGATGACTTAATCAGATTAGAACCAATTGAGTTTGCAGAGTTCTGAATGTTGCCTGAGGCAATCGCCACAGCAGCCCGGCTGTTCACACCGCCCCTCTCAGCCATTCTGCACACACACAGCCACAAGCGGCTCCTTCTTTTTCTAATTTGTCGCATGACTCCTGAGATTTAAACATATTTCAGCAGTCACAGGCTGAATGGAAGCTGGAAGTATCTCTCTCTCTCCCTTCAGATGCCACGGTCTCTGCGGAGTAACTGAACTTCATGGGTTCTGTTAACGGACTATTAATTGCTAAGATGTGTATTTCATTATTTCATTAAGCCTTGTTGTGTGAGTCCTCAGAAATGTGGTGGTTGTGTAACAGTGGGAAACAGTCAAAGGTCAAAATGGTGGCCAATACTTACAACTATTGTGCTAGAGAAGAGCTGTAACACTCCATACGTAGAAACTGAAACAAACAGATTCAATACCAGCATTCAGATGTGAATGTGATATTCTCCATATAGCAGACACTTATGTAGCAGATCTATAGTAATGTAATAGGTGGATGAATTGTCAACATTACCACAGAAACAGCCCTATGACTGTATAACAGTAAAATCTACTTTTTACTTCAAATAAAAAGCAAGATTCATGATTTGAAAGGCAAGGCTTCATAAATGAAAAGACAAATTAATTTATAATAGTTAATAGTTAGTCCATTATTAGTTGTCCATTAAATTAAACAATTGCTCTTCCGCCCAATAACAAATGACCAAAGCATTATTAATTATTGAACAAGGTTTAACAAGTATTATAGGCTTTGTATATATGTATATATAGATTGTATGGCATCTCTCCACTAAATCTTACTTGATACTAGTGAAATTACGTGTAGCCTACTGTACCATGACATTATAAGCAGACTTGTTATTGCTTGATGCCCATTGCCGACAGTAGCATAACAACACACCGGCTAGCCATTCAGACTGAGCCAAGTGGAGCTGGACTAAATTGTGGTTGACTTCACCTACCTACAATCCCAGCCACAGTGGGGCTGGCTCCAAGAGCCTTCACATGGTGGCTCAAGAGAGGGATGATCATGCTCACTCCAAACAAGTCCTGCGGGTCAAAATAGAAAGAGTTGACCATTGTAGACTGTAGACTGTACCAGAAAATAGGGCTATATGGCAAAAGGGGAGCAATAATAAACAGGAAACTGTTAGATTCAGGTGCAATTCTCCAGTGACCACATGGTACAACACAAAGCGTTCACCCCCCACTCTGTTCTGGTTGGAAGTAGGTTTTTCGTGAATATGGTCAGGTTACACCAGCCTAGGTTTTGCCAAGAAATAGATTTAAGTCACACAGTAGCATTGTCCCGATATTACAAATTAAATAACAGTTTAATTGGTTAATTCATTCTTACTATGACTGAGCATGAAGCAGCCTACTATCCACTGTCTTAGAATATGTTTTTGTTACTGAGAATAATGTAAATTACTTTCTGTAGGCTACTGTAGCGCTTAGTCTATGTATATTAGAATACTTTTAGATGCGATAGCAGTCCTAATTTCAACACATTTCTCTGACAGTAATGATGTGACAGGCTACCTATCCACTTCAACGTGTCAGAGAAACCTGAACTTGGACTGAGTTAGTGGTTTTAAAGAAAAGGTCAGACCATATCACATCTACTGTATTGAGTTATGAAAGCATTATTTTGAAGCATTGCACAACTTACTGAGCCAAGTGAAAACATACGTCTACAATTGATAAGGGGTTTACTTTATCGTCCTACTTACCATAAACCCCACAATATAGATACATTGTATAATCCGTCTTGGTTTCTTTACCAATGTACTACATTTCGCAGGATTCATTATCCCTTTATCGAAAACGTGCAGTAACCAATGCACTCATCGGTTAAACTGTAATTTCAGATAGTATACTCTCCATCAAATCAATGATAATGTTGCGAGTCTGGCCAATAGCTTGCGTTCATTAGGGGTAAGTCATGAAATAGTAAATGTCCTTCCTCCAAACGGCAAAAAGCGAGACTTAAAATGCTTGACTGATTATAGAAAATAAAACATAGCTAGTTGGTAGAACTTGTTATGCTGTCGTTATTGCGAATATCACTGGAGAATACCTGCGGCGTGAGTTGGTTTTCCTCCAGCTACTTCCAGATTTGGTATCAACCAGTGACGTAAATCGGCGACATACTTCCGCGTTTTGTTCTTGCTGCATTCACTGGAATGAACGTTTGCTACGTTCAGGTAACTTTATTTTGCAAGCCGCAAATGTGGAGCATGTTATTTAATAGGCATAGCCCCTAGAATTTAAATTATGATAGCCTATGCACAATGTAATGTGTAGCCTATTTATCATAATTTAAATAGGCTAGTAGCAAATCACCAAGCGTGTGCCGTCTTATTCTGAAATGAAATGCACAAATAAACATTTAAATTAGAATATAGGCCTACACTTGTGTTCAGCCAACAAGGGTCTATATTTACCATCATTTTGTGCATATGCATAGCTGAAACACAACAATCTATAACAAAGTAAAAACGATTGCTCTATTGTTTTTAACCATGTTTTCAACCCACTGCCAAACCTGTTTTTGAACATGCGGTTTGTATTAATTGAACGTACATTTGCCTGACAGAAGGCTGATTTCAAAATCAATTAAATTAATGTTGGTTGGCAACAATTATGTTACTCATTACACTTAGTTAGCCTATTGTGATGGTGTACCCCACCTCACCTGCTGAACAAAGAAGTATGACATTACTTTTTTGTGTTATTTAGAAATATAGTAGTCTACACTACAGTATCTATGCTGTTCATCCTGAATTTAAGATTTCATTCATTTAAGATTTAAGACGCCTACATTACGGAGAGCAAGGCTGACAAAAACGAAAAACTAATACATTTATAAATGTCTTGATAAATAAACATATGCCATTCCATACATTTCTTTATAGGCTCTATAGTACATCCACTCTTGCTAAGCCATTAATAAAGCAGAAATAGTTGGCACAAAAATATAGGCTACATACCTACTGTACAGTAGGCTATGTGACAATAACAGTGAAGTCAATCCTCACTTGTCAAACTATCAAGTGATGTCAAACTGAATCTGATCAGTCCTGTACCCATTTAATTGTGGAGTTTATAATAGCCTAATATTGGAATATTAACCATTCACTCATACAAGCACACACATTCATGCATACATATTTTTAGGACGAGAACCAGTTTTGAATGTGGGTTTAATGGAAATGGGGTGTCAGGTTGCTGGGAACAGAGCACACACGCAGAGCAGCGGTACACCAATCAACATATTTTAATGAAACTTACAGCCTCTACTCACAGGTAGATATGTGTAAACGATAACAGAAGAATCTAGTCTCTGATCTTTGTCCTGGGGCTTGTGCATGACTGAGCACAGAGCTGCTTCCATGTACTGCTTAAGACAGTTTGTTGATTAGGCAAAAGAGCCGCAGGTGCGTTAGCTTGCTCAGGGGCTACACCCCTATTGGATCCTAACATGGGGCTGATTTTGACATGTTGCCACATCTGTTTAGTTCTAAATAGCCCTTATAGCTGCTAATACATATGCAGCTTACTGTGTGCTGCCATTTAATAGTTACACAAATGTTTGTATTTGAATGAAGATAATTGTTTTAGTTTGAATCTTTAAGGCTCCTGTAAAATAACAGTTCGTCATTTGGTTCTACAGTTTGTTCTTGGTACTCACACACACACACACACACACACACACGCACACACACTCAGTCAGTTAGTGAGCAGTCTTTCTCTCAAACATACTTCTCTGTTAGCAGGACAGCAAATGTTCCCCTGTAAGTTATTCTATATTGCTTTTGTTGCATAGCATATATTGTGATTAGTTTGATATAAGTTTAGCTGATTAGACACACTAAAGTGATATTACAGTACTATGTGTGTGTGTAAATCGGGTAATATAGTCCATCCATCCATTTATTATAATATTAACATGTTTATCAACTATACTTGCTTTTAGTTTCACTATGACTGACTAATAGTATCAGATTTGACCAGTCAACAATACTTTAGGCCAGTTATAATCCTTGTTTCTGTTCAGTAAGTTAACAGCTGAACATCTACAGATGCCAGGGGAAATTACAGCATGTGGTGTGTTGAGTGAAAGTACATGCTGGTGTGTGTGTGTGTGTGTGTGCGTGTGCGTGTGTGTGTGTGTTCTCCTGGTTAGCAACTTCAGGGTGTGTAGACTATGTGTGTGTCACGAAAATATCATCCTGTGTGTTCAGTCCTTCCAGACCCACCCGTCTAGCATTCCTGTACAGTTGGTGTCCAGTTGCCTGTGGTTATTTTTGTGTCCTTCCCAACTCTTCCAAGATTTCCAGAAACCCACGCGCACGCGCACACGCACACACACACGCTCATACACACACCCGCGCTCACACACACGCACACACACACACACACACACTCTGCCTCATTGGCCCTTTCAGTTATAGGCCAAGAAGGGGCATCAACCACATTCAATCACAACCCCCAAAAATAACCCAGAGGGATGGTCCCTGTTGAGGTGCCACATAGTCATGTGCACAGACTTGTCCTTCCCGACTAATACACAGACTGAGGAACTGCAGGGGGACAAAGTCAAGCCAAGCCGATTGGACCCAGCGAAGACTCGGCCCGACAGTTCGGATATACACTGAGAGAAGAGGAAGGGGTGGAAGTCCTTCTGCGTGTCTCCATCCAGTCACTGAGCGGCCGGTCACTCCTGAACTATGAGGCTGAGTGTGGCTCTGTGTTTTGCGGGCGTCTTTGGGGCGTTGGCGGCAGTGTTTGTGCTGGTCTCCTTTGGAACTGATTACTGGCTCCTGGCTCAGGAGACCTGTGGCCCCACGTCAACTAGCTCCGCTAAGGTGAGCACGTTGGGAGGATCAATATCTTCCTATGGAATGTACTGCTTCTGTTGCATGTGCTAGCTCCAATTATGTATTGATGTGTCTTTAAGTTGAGGGAACATGAAAATATTCAAGTTATGTGGGGGGGAGGGGGGGGGGGCGTTTCCACATCATGAAGTATGTATTTTAACCTCCATGTAGGAGTCCGGGTGAGAAACATATGTGTCAAGCCATTGCCTCTGAATTTAAGAGCATTGTTTTGATAATTGTTTGCTGTGGGTATAGTCCAAACATGTTTGCTGTAACTACGTGAAAGGCCTTGGAGAAAGACATCTGCTGGCAGCGCCTCGGATACTGGACACTGTTAAATGTAGTTGGTGTGCAGCTATGCAAGGATTGAAACATACCACATGTTCCAGTAGTACACGTATAAACATCCAAAGTCACACTGGTATGGTATTAAATACTTTCTAAAGCATAGTAGTACACGTATAAACATCCAAAGTCACACTGGAATGGTATTAAATACTTTCTAAAGCATATCTAGCTTTTCATAATGATAGTTGAATCTTGCAAATGTCAGCAAGTAAAGTCATAGAGATTCAAAATTCACAATTTAGACTATGCATAACAAATCCACATTTCCTAACTAACCAGTCAACATTAAATTTTTATGTAATGCACGGTATTCTGAATATTAACAGATTAAGTGTACAGAACAAGTATCATATCATGCAATTAAAAAATGTACTTTGTAGAGCTTTATGATCATATTCAACTGCTCAGTAGAGTTGAGGGGTCCTAACCTAATCAATCCATCAATATGAGTGCCCATCTTGTCTGGCAGGATTCATCTTTACATTCAAGACTTGATCAGTTTCCTGTGCTGTCTTTCTTTATTGTCAAAAGTCAAGAATGATTTTGTGATTGCATCACTATATTGAAACCTCATGTTTTGGCATGACTATGTAGTGTGTAGGCCTACATACATAACAACTCAGCAAAATGAACGTTTTATCTTCAGACACAATTAAATCTCCTGAGCATTTTGTCTGAAGGTGAATCTGAGGAACACAACTGTGTGAAGTACATGCTGTGCAGTGGTGATGATGTCAGGGGCCAATAATAGCAGGATATGCTGCTGTTGGGGGTGGGTGAATCCCTAAAGACCCTGGTTTCTGTCCTTGCCATGCCCAGGCTTTTGTACTGTACCTGTAATCTAGAGCAAACTGCTAAACCTTTCTTTATATCACATTGTCACTTTTGGATAACGGTCAAATGACCTAATAGCAATTATAGATCCCAGGACACATCCTAACAGCCCTGCCTCCTTTGGTTATTATACACACACTATCCTTTCACGTGGCAAAGAGAACATCTAGAGAGCTGGGTGGGTGTCAATGCAGGTTAATGAGGTTAAGGTTGGTCAGATGACCTGAGTTTCCACTGCCAACGCTGGCAACGCATGGCTACACATTATCCAGAGCCCTTTCTCTGACAGAATATTAGCCATTCATCATTTTGTTTTAGAGGCCCGTTCACATAGTACTTTGCTGTTCTCTTTTCTGAAATTAGGAAGCAAATAAATGAATACAACATTTGCTATACTGAGTATCTGTTAAGATCTATTCAAATAAATGCTTTGATGTTGATGTTGGGGGTAAAGCTTTCTGTTTCCTGTATCAAAGCCTAAAGATGGGGTGATGATGACACCCACTACCACCTTCTACCACGAGGGATTCTTCTGGAGATGTAGCTTTCCAGCTAAAGTGGAGGAAAACAGCCGTCTTCTGTTTTGGCTAGGTGAGTGAGATGCACAATGCCAACTTTCTTCTTGATTCAATTTCTATCTTTTAAATTTGTCTAACTCAAATATGTTTATGCTCCATGGCATTTATGCTACATTGTAGCAACTGATGCCACAGTAAAATATAAGGCCTGTACTTTGTTGGTTATAAAAACCTTATTGCATGCAGTAATGGTGGTAAGCGATAACCCCCAGGTCAGGACACTCTAGAGACTGTTATTCTGTCCTTTGTCAAAAAAAGAAGTGTTTCTTTCTCTGGTTTCTGATAGGGGAACCTCTGTATAGACAGGAGAAGAACCTGTCAGAGACCTGTGGAATGTCACAGCCGTGGAAGAATTGAAAACAGCGATACTGTATGATACAGTAGTAGAATAATGTGTATTCTATTGTGTGATCACAAGGCTTTGGGAAAGATATGATTGCATCTGCCCTAACCCTGTTTAACTGTCTCATAATATAGGAGGATAACAGTATATCAGATATGAGCTATGGTTACACACTTGACAATGCTGTTGAGTTTATTATTACAGTGTTTGGTCCTTTTGTGCTCAGCAGGACAGGCAGACTCTAAAGTGTGTTCACAAGCCTACCTGTTCCCGTTTCCTCTGTCTTCAGAAGTCCACAATGGCACATACCATGATTCTGCTATAAGTAAGTGTGTGTCTGTGTGAGTATGGGCGTGCATACGTGCACAAGTGTGCGTGTAATGTACTCTATGTCTAATTATGTACCGTATACTATTTCAGTCTAGTCAATTAACCTATCCCAAGCCCCACCCCTTTCACTAGTTATTGTAATTAGGCTGGATAAAAGCTAACAAGGAAAACAGACAGTTGACAGAGATTCTGTCAGATAAAAAAAAATGCTCAACTGTTATTTTGTACAATCATTTTGTCTTCCTGGGGTAAAGGTCAAATACTGCAGGACACAAAGCACAGCTCAGGACAGGACAGTGACTGTGTAAACATGACGTGCTTTCTCTCCAGTCTACAGGGGTTTCTGGAGTGTCTTCATGTTGATTGGCGTGCTAGCTGTACTGATCGGGGGCTTCGTCATTATCTGCGCTGCGCCATTCGCCAGTTACCGGCTATTTAAAGCAGGGGGCGGGCTCTTTCTGACGTCTGGTGAGGATACACACTTGTGGTGTACAGTTTAAAAATAATATATACTACCAATAGGCCTACTACTACTATTAATAATCATATTATTTTTATTTTTATTTTTATTTTTATTTGTATTTAGATTTTTATTATTATAGATTATTA
>JAODTR010056705.1:0-40026 GCA_025399935.1 Amblyopsis rosae
CTACACTGGCCTGGGAACGCCTCGGGATCCCCCAGTCAGAGCTTTCCAATGTGGCTCGGGAAAGGGAGGTTTGGGGTTCCCTGCTGGAGCTGCTGCCACCGCGACCCGACTCTGGATAAGCGGATGAAGATGGATGGATGGATGGATCTCTCTCTCTCTCTCTCTCTCTCTCTCTCTCTCTCAAAGAGCCGAAATCACTTCTGCATTATCGGACCTTAATTTGGAAAAACAAAAACACCATTAAAAACACTTAAACATAGCCATGCACTCAAAATGGCAACTTTGACTAACACGTCAATTGACCCAGTCAGAGCTGTCCAATAACATATACCTCTTGTATTAGCCAATAATAGTGTGTGTTGAATGAATAGCCTCGCTCTCTTCTTACAAAATGAGCTAATTGTAATCAATTTTGATGATGACAGTGTAGGGCAGACAATTACATTTCAACATGTGGGTTTATATGGAGACAGTTGAGATTAATGGGTAAACATTCATGTATAATGTGAAAATATTAATACTTGAATACCAATATTTAAATCGAATACATGCCCAACGAACGAATCCCTGAATAATCGAATATTTGGGGTCAGCCCTAAAGTAAATTTAAGGAAATTAAGGAAATAGCATCTAAAAAATAAAATAAATCATTGCATATTACATTCAGTCATCTGAGGTAATCTTAAGCAAAGTAGTGTAGCGGTTTACATGCAATTCATTTTTTTTATTTTCCCCAAAAAATTATGAATCTATTAGTGTACCAATCTCCCAAAGAAAATGTTGTAAACATGGAGAGGATTTTGCGCATCTTTGTTTGTGAATGTAGAATTTTACTATAAGAATCATACAATTGATCACAAATTGAGATTGTAATCAAATTATATTATTATACCCTTTAAAGTAAATGAGCAAATGTTGTTTGCATGGTTAATATAAGTAGATAGAGCTTTCCAAAAATAAAAAATAAAAATTTCATCTCAAAAAGTACAAACACATATTTTGCAATAATTAAATTTACAGGATAAATTGTGTGAAGCTCTTTGAAATGAACTTCTCTAATTTTATTGGTAAAACAATGCTTTCTTCAGCTTTTGAATTGTGGCGCAAAAATGTCATGACACTACGCAACACAGGGTTTGTAGTCTTACTAATTGCATATTTTCACAACCTTATACTTCAACAAATGCACGAAAAACTTAGACTTTCTTGACTCAAATAATTTTATTTTAAATAGTCAAACATCATATGTGTACTTCATGTCACAAAGCAAATGGGATCTAAAAATAGTTATTCTGGCAGTTGACTACCATACATATTTTTATCAAATTTAGGTCCCGTAATGCGGAAATGACTTTGGCTCTCTATAGACCATTTTCACGTCCTTGCTTGTTGCATCCGAAATCGTCATAGAAGGGTAAACAGTAGCAGCGGCAAGAGGTATTACAGAGTGGCCTGTTAAAAAAAAAAACACAAAAAAACCACCCACCTTGCTGTCCACCAATTTTCAAACAATCGGAACCTCAGAAGGTTATGGGTAAAGTCAAGATTAGACAAGGCTTTGGTCCTACAGTTTAAGTTTTTACATTATAACATGCAGCACCTTTGTCTGTGAACATTTTCAGGCTCCCAACCATCACTGGCAAAATAAACTAAACTTTATAAAAATAAACTGGCAAAAGACTTAAAGTCTGTTAAGATAATTTTGTCACATCAATTATTGAAAAGGTATTTTTAAAATATCAAATAAAACATTCCATTATACTTTGTAGAGACTTTGTATTAATATACTTTACAATGAAGCGTCATGCATGTTTTCATGAAATATCTTATTATATTATTGGCTTTAAATCCAGCTTTGATCTCAGTCAATGAAAACTGGTCAACTATATTATTTGGGGTGGCAAACTGCAAAACACTTAAATATGTAGAAAAAAAATCACCAGACTTTAAGAATTACCATATTGCATATGGTCTATGACCATTTCCGGTGCAACGTATTATGCGTGGAAAAAGGGTCTATTCTCTCTAGTCACTCTAGTTTAATTGTTAATGTCACATCCTGTCTTTAACCTACACTGACCACAACAAATATATTAATCATGTTTATCTTATTTGAACCATTTTTCATTTCTTTTGTATTTGCAACAGAAAATGTAAAATTCCCAACCTCTATTGCGGATTTTTACATGCAAGTTGTATGGTCAAGTTAAACCCTTTTAATTACCTTCAAAGGCGTGAAGTTCAGTGATTCCAGTCAAAGTTGCAAGTATTTCTCTTAACCCTGTTAATTACATTTCTAATTGCATTTTTATTAAGAGCAAAGTTTCCTATGTAATAACAGTGAGGGGGAAAAGACCTTCAAATAAATGGCTGACAATATGAACCAGATTATGCTAAGAAATTATACAATACAACAGCACATCCCAATCAGATGTTAACTTGACTTCTAATCTTTAAGAATTATCTATCGGAATTTTCCTGGGCCATGGTTCTTTGTTTTTTTGTTTTTGAAATTATTGTTCATAATATAACATCCATTCATGAAGAGTCTCACTTCACTTGTTCCATAAATTTTATTGCTAATATATTTCATTATGGGCCATTATTGAAAAGAATATTAGAGTCTGCTGGTGATAGCTCACATCCAAAATAGTTAATTAAGTAAATGAATAGTGTACACCCAAATAAATAAATAAAGAACACAAATTAACATAGCGTAATTGAATGTCACTCTTGGTTATTCTGCTCTTTGAACTGATGGATGGGTGCTATCCACACCGTAGGCTGTAAGGAGGAAAGAAATCTCTTATACACACACACACACACGTGCGCAACGTTCTACACACACTCCCAGTTTTATATAGCAAAATATGCTAACAGATGCAGAGAATACACACTCACGCACACACAAATTATCTCCATGCATTAATCTACAATATTGTCATTAGCGACCTGAACATGAAATAATTAGCTACTACGGTCAAATTCTAAACACAAATACTGTGTTATACAGAGTTAACCACATGTCAACAGACCCTTTTGCTTCAGTAATGCTATAGCACTTAACTAAAACCATTATCCTCTTATAAACTTAAAATGAACATTTACAGAAATACCCAATAACAACAACAAAAATAGATAGTATATTGCTCTGCAAATAAATATTTTTTTGATTAGCAAATTACAAATATGTAAACCGATAGATCTGTATGTAAGATACGGAAATGAGCATTATAAAAACACCCTTCAACATTCACTTCACGTACTGTAGCCATATCTCACAGAGGTGTGAGCTCAAAGGCCCTCCCCCTCCCTCAAGTACAAATATCACCAGAGAAGATCACACCCCATATGGAATTAGCTCCATCATGGCTCCCATTTCTGGTCAGGAGACAGATTTAAGAGACAACGTCAGGAGGGCTGCTGGGGGGAAAAATGTCTCTTTCTAGCACTTAATGAGGATAATAAAAACATATTGGGCTTTTTCTTTTCCTTCTCGGCTCCTTGAGATGCCTGGGCACGGCAGATAAAGACAGGTGGAAAAATGAACTTCTTTATGAAAGTGGCTCAAGCAGAGAAATGGAAGTTTCGGGGAGAACAGAAGCCTTTAACTTCTTATTTTAATGCCACCTGCACTGATGGACAACTGCCTTAAACCGCCTGTGTTTTTGTTATTGATTAAGCAAAAGTTTCCTTCACTTTGTTCAAAACATTTGTCCCCGTTTTGTTTGTTTATAGGATTAATGTTACACCAGCCTCTCTGTTCTAAAAGGTCATGGAAAATATTCTCTGCGTTGTGACATTAATATATACTGACCAAGATAATACAAGGACAACAAGCGCATTTGCAGTGATTGCAGTACTTTATCAGTATTAAGTCCGAAATTAAACCGTTGAAATTGTGTTTTTGCTTGGAAAGCAAAGTTAAGTGAAATAGATATTATGCAAACGTATATATTCTTTTCAATCCGACACATGCTCTGAACATTGTCATTGTCATTCAAATGTGTACTGCCTTTCAAATCACAGAGCCAGCCATTTCATTTTTCCAATGAATATGTCATTTTAGCAATGCTTAAGTAAATTCTAAATGTAAAAAAAAATCCCTCAGCAAGTACTTTGGTGCCCATAAGAAAAGGCTAGACCAGCAGAGGGATGCTAACGGTGTGAATTGTTATTGCATTGCTGTAGCTGTAGATGCTCAGAGTGAGAACCAAAATAAAAGCTAAATCATAATGCATGTTTATCAAGCATATGATTCACTGGGTAAAATCCAGTTGTCTTCTTAATTAGGTGCTGGCCATCCATCTGTAAAGCTCTGCTAACAAGAGTCAGGACATCATTAGCAATGGGTCAAACTGAATTACACTCAGACACCCCTATCGCTATGGCCAAACAGGCCAGCTACCCCACAGCTCACAGAAAATTGGTGTCAGCACAAGGTAAATTAAACTTCACTCAAATACGCATACCATTTCCAGTAAGATGCCGCCCCAGAGGAATGCAAGACTTATTTTCTCTAGCTAAAACAACGGTGACTTTTGTGTTCCAAAAAGAGCCAAAGGGTGATAACATTTGAGGAGAACACATGTTGTCCGACTGAATGAAAGACTGTTTAATGTTCTGCCCACCATATTAAAGCTTGAGTGCATTGTTGTTTTTGAAGCAGTTTTTGCTTCAAAACATTACATGAAAACCTGCTCATTGATACTGGCTTACAGATTCAGACCAGTAATTTGAACTGAGACAGGTAGCCTGCAGGTAGCAGGTAGTCCTGAAAAAAGGACGGAAAACAACATTCTCTGTCCATTGTTTTATGTTTTCTACACATTCAGTTTCATGAAACATTTAATTGTTTTTTTAAATCTTTCCAGACAATGTACTGTATAACTATAATATAATACTGTTATATCATTACATTATATAAAACCAGTGTATGGAGAAAAGCATTATAATATTAGCAGTACCAGAATTTGTATAAATGACCACCAGTTGTCTCAATTAAACAAGTATCAGTAATAATATTCATTAATAGAGTGCATCTGCGTTTTTGCCTTGAGGCACTACCTACTGTAATGAACTTCCTCTCTGTTTTAACGCCTAAATAAATGTATAATCCCCTCAATGCAATTTCCTATTACAAAATCCATTAGTGCCCAATCAAGTATATTTCCTCAGGATCGCCCAAAGCTTGACGTTGCTTGAACTAATAATGACAGTAAACATTTGAAAAAGCAGACCTATTGCTACACAAGACTATAAGCTTCCAGGCTTATCTGACTAGCTGTATGTAATGAATGTTGTGTGGTAAGTGCATGTGGAGACTAAACTAAACACTGAAACACGAAACAACAAATAAACAGCAACAAAGTAGAGGAACAAGAGACCCAGCTCAACATTTAATACAAATACTTCCGACAGGCTCTCAGCATACACATCGCTTCAGGCAAAACCAACACAGCAACTGACAAAGAACCTAAATAGCATAATCCCAACATACTGTATATTTCCTTCCCCATGTCACATACAGTCCAGTGTGGGTGTGGATGGTGGTGGCTGCAGACCGGTGGTTAGTAGCCTACACCGGTGAGATATAGAACGGTTTGGGAGCTGGACTGTATCTGTGAGCTCGGAGGTTGCACTGTTGAACCAAATGAATGCTCCAAATATAAACCTTGTATCTATCCAGTCAAATATAGGGGGGGAGGGGGGGAAACTACATTTCAAACAACATACAGTATTTGATATAGGAAAAAGTTATTTATGTTGTTTCCTGCTCCATGTGAACAAACGTGTCTTTAGATTGGTACTGTAATCCTTCCAAGGGATACAATAAAATAACAGGTTGCCATGGTTAAGTCACAAGGTGATGTCATGCTCTTGCACTGCAGTCTGGGAGCAGAGAACAACAGGAAGGGTTGAAATAGATGAACGCGCCCACCATTTGAGTTTAACAGCCTGTCGCAGGGTTCCCTTATCAGATGGCACAGATCAATGGCACAAACACACCAGCTCCACTGAACAGTCTCAGAGAATGAAATAAAATCATTATCCACCGTGTCCCCGAGCTATTTCCTATACCCATTCTTCTGCTAAATCGCACATACCGCAAAGAGAATCCTGGCTGACCTGTTTATAATGATGGAGATCCTGATTACTATCAAGATTAGAATGCTTGTGACATTAATACACCGGAAAGTTCTCTCAGTCACACAAAATATTATTTAATTAGGGTATTCCGATACATGTCATGAAAGAAAGAAATCATGAAAGTTGAATTATTGTACATTATATTATGCTACACCCAATACTTAATTTGATAAATAGATAACCGATGCAGAATTGTTTACATAATCACCTTCACAATTCTTAACAATACTTTTTTTTTTTCTTTCATAACGGCATGCAGAGAGCTGCAAAGAATAAATAAATGCTAAAGTGTGCAAATCTGCATGGATCTGTGTAAATTGCAGCTATACTATAATAGCACAATTAAGAACTGACTGAACTGACATTATGGATCTTCTTGGGATTTTGCAGAGCTTAGCGTCTTTCACATTCTCACAATGTGCTCAGCTCATAACGCCGATGCTGGGACGTTTGGTCTTGTCATTATAGAGACATTTCGAGAACTTCAAAGGAGACAGGTATAAATCCTTCCACAGCCACACAAATGTAAAAGCATCAGGTTAAATATAATGCATAGATATAACATGCCCTTAAAGGCAGTGATAGTCATTCTAGAGAACGCTTGCTAAATTCGAGCTCAAATCTATTATTATATATGTTATTATTATATTATTATTATTATATATTACAGTATATATATTCATCCATGCCCTCCGCGGCACCGCCCCACGCATCAGAACGCATTGTGAAGTAAAGCGCAGTACTACAGCTTTGTTGATGTGAGCGACTTTGTTTATGTTCCTATTTACGGAGCCAGGGCTGTGTAGAAGTATCACATTATCTTTTCAACACGCACATGGTGAATGGTGAAATGCGAGGAGATATTTGGTGAATTTGACTAAATGTCTATTAGCTAATAATTAGCTTGCAATAGCTGACATTACCTTTAACATATTTATTTTTTATTTCAGTATGTACAGTGAACATTATTTAACATTGAAAGTTAATTAGAAAGCTCCCAATTTTGTATTTATAGGCCTAATTGTATGCCTCTGCAGATTGGTGTTACAATAAACACCTAATAAATGCTACAAAACACATATACAGTAGTATAAACTATACAACTGATAACCTACACAATTACCAATTGAACAATACCCAGAAATATCTACTTTATTCATAGTGAAGTAAAGCTTACTGTATATTAAAAAGTGTATTATTATTATATATATATGAGTAAACACTGCACAGTCAACATACTGAAGTGTACAGTATAGATTCAGAAAGAAAACATCCTGGAGTGGAAAAGTAGTATACAGTCGGACTATTGGGCACCTTAAAGGTTATATCTCCATACTGCTCCATCAAATAGCAATGACACCAGACTCCCCCTGGCAGACAGACAAGTCCGCTTAGCAATGGAGACATCCTAAGAAGCACTGTGATCCAGCTCTATGTTGTGGGCCCACTTGAGGCTGAATCTTGGTTTTAAATTCTGGACCACTACAGTACATTTTCCCAGAGCAAAGCTTTGCTCATCATATAGCGCAGTGGCTTGTGCCAAGCCAGGCATCCCTGCATTTTTTTTTCTTCTTCTGAAAGGTCACTATCAAGTGGACTGTGACTCCTTGCCCTTATGTTTCCAGTGTTTGATACAAGTTATCGATTTGGTGACATCATTGAGAGAGGCATTAAAGGTTACCAGAAAGCAGACCTACCTCTGCACCTCAGGACTTATCAGCTACACAACTTGGCCAGCTATATTACTGCCGTTCAAACAAGCCAAACCTAATATTTAACCATAATATAACGCCCATAAATAAGCCTTGTATTCCGTCCCTTCTTTAATGGAATATTGGCAGCCCTCCTCAAAGTAACTAGCAACAATTTATCTGCCTCAATCCAACAATGGATATTTTCCACTGAAATGACAGGAATGCTAACCATTTTAATTAAGATCAGAGTGGGGAACCAATCATGGCATGAGCAGGTTACAATATAGGCAGAGATGAGCAGTATTTCTGTTTCTTGTATTTAAAATATGTGTTTACCTTACATTTGAGTATTTTATCATTTGCATTGGACAGGACTGAACAAATGTGAATACACTTTTAACAAGATACCTTTGAGTGGAGTAATTTCTTCAAAATGTACTGTACTGCTTACCACCAGATTGTTAGGAGAAAAGCCAGTGAAAGACCAGATAGAGCACCACAGTAAAGCTGATTTAGAGATCATTTTCTACAGGACACACCTGAAGGGACTTGCAGTCTCAACTGCCATATCTTTGAATTGGACAGAGAGCATGCAAGTTTCTACATAATGTACAAGACAATTTACAGTACATAAGTGTTTTTTTCTTTCTGATTTTAGTTTTGATTACAATATAATTCTACTTCCAGTTCTTCCTTCCTGTAGGGTTCAAACTCAGCAGAGCATTGAAGGCAATTTTGTACTAATGCCTAATGCCCAATGTTACACAAAAATACATCTTAGATTTGATTTTTGGGTACAAGGTTACAGGCTACATTTGTAGATGTAAATGTAGATGTCTCTACATTTATCTCTGCATTGTCACAGGAACAACATTTTTTATTCCCACTGGGCATTTTTGGTGATATTTTATAATTCTCTCCGATAGTTCTTTCTAGTGGTGTTATGCATAAATTCACAGATAGGGTGTAAGATGGTTCATGTTGACACTACAACTTTGAGATAATTATTTTACACACCAAATTTGGTGTGCGTTTTTTTATTTTTCTTAGTTTTTTTCGGTCTTTTAAATTATGCATTTTTTAACTAAGGAACTTCCTAGATAAATGCATTATATTAGTAATGTTATTATCATGTTTCAGGGGCATAAGAGTTCACTCAATACAGTATATTAGAAATAACAAAAGTGAGAAACTACTAATAAAGATTCAATAACAAATTCTACTTCTATCAAAATGTTACATACTGCCATATCACATTAGAGCCAGACTCATGATGCAGCAGCAAGTACCTATAGTTTAAAAATAATTTAATGTAAATCTGGTATTCATACTAGAATGCAAATAAGGGCCACCTCAATCTCATTCCAACCATTTACATTTCAGTTGTGTTTAGTTGTTGAATATATTCAACAGCTTAATAGTTAGATTGTGCCACTATTGCACTCATGCATCTAGCCTTTATAAATGTCAAGGTGGGTGCGAGGGCAGGTACATTTTTGAATAGCAAATTATAGTTACTAAAATCGTCTAAAATCTGCTGTTGTACTTCTCAAAACAAATTGTATCTCGCTGATGACTTAATAACGTAGACTAGAGTTATTTTTTTATTTAAGAAAAATCCTCGGCCTCCTTACTTTTTTGGAACTATTCAGAAGGCCAGGGAGAAGTAGAAGTTTCCCCGCACACAGAGGCCTACAGTACACTTATCACTTTGGGATGGGAATGCAAAATGAATGAATTCCATGCTTCATGCTCCATATGCCCTGCATCCCACAGCCTGGCAGCCATGGCACTCCCCTGCTTCGGGAACCACCTTCCCTCAGCTTTGATCCGGTGATTAATACTAGATAGTGGTCAGAGAGAGTGACTTCCTCTGCTGGCTTTGGTGGGGGAGGGGTGGAGGGTCCTCTGAGACCCAATAAGAAGTCTTGTGTATCGTGCACCCATCGTGCCACAGTGCATATAGGAAGAAATGCACCTTCCCTCCCAAAGCGTCCCTTCACATTCCTGTTTGTAATAGTTTATGATGCAGTTCGGCAAGCAAAGCGGAGGCTGATGCAGTTAAATCAGAGCTCACAGGAGACGCTCAGAGGGGGAGAGAAATGTGTAATTCATATCCGTGTGAGGAAAAATAACCTCGGAAAATGGCATTATGTAATCTTTCATGTCTATAGAGTCTGCAGCTTTAGCTCATAAAGGTGCATAAGTATGCACATATTTACGGTGCCTGTGTGTGTGTGCGTGTGCGTGTGCGTGCGTGTGTGTGGAGAGAGGGTGATGTGGAGATGGGGGGCAGGACGCAGACAGCACCCGCAATATCAGGATGTGAATAATGCATATAATCCACCTATTCAGTATGAAATAATACCTCACAGTAAAAAAGGCCTGCACTGAAATTGAGAATAAGCATCATAATCGTGGGGCTATGCAGTGCAGCACAACCATGGCAGTCTTAGTGGTATCTGAGTGGTTCCATTAAACTGGCTGGGTGATTCATACCACATAAGTCTGTGTCTAGAACACGTTTTCCCTTAACAGGGAACAGAGGCAGGTGTGAACAGCTTTAAGCTTGGTGGAGTGTTTTGACCTGTAAAGAGACCAAACCAGAACTTGTTATCTTCCAGAAGTAAATACTTTATAGTTGTGTTCAAAATGTCCCATAGAAGTTGATCATAGCACAAATTCAGAAATATAGCGCTGGAACATAACCAAACTCCAGATGTCATGGAGTTCATGCTATTTGTTCAGACGGTGATGGCCAGTAAAAAAGTGGAGATAGTTCTTTCAAAAATTATCCAATTGTAGACCTTTCTACGGGCTTTAATTAACAAAACACTCTCTACAATCTACAGGTGCCTGACTTACACGTCACTCACGTGAGCAATTAGTTAAAACTGTATAATAATTTGATTGCAGTTGTTGGTTGAATAATTTTATTTTAAAAGCTGCTACCATCGCTGGATTCACAATCTATCTTCTTGCGATTTAACCATACAGTACAACTACGGTACATAGTAAGAAAAAAGTGAAATTGTGACGTTTGTTCACCTTTGTTTAAGTTAGGCTAAATAGCATTTTGTTGTTTAAACTATATGGAAGTGTGGTAAGCTATAATTAGCTAACGCTGTTCAACAAGACAGCCAATGCTGTATACAATATAGTCATACAGAAACGTCATCATTTTTTTTTTCAGATTTTCTAAATGTTCTCGTCTCTCGCCCCGCTGCCTGTGAATAACAGAGCGGTTTTAGCACTCTGCCATTGTTGTAACGTAGGTTACTGTAACTGTTTATCTTCCGATCAAGCGTTCTATAGATTATAATTTTTTGAATTAAGAGAAAGGAGGCTGGTGGAGAGGGAAAGATAAAAAGTCTCCACTCACAGACAAAAGAGCCGATCAATGAATGCAGGTAAGAAGAGACCTGCAACCTGTACACACGCTGACAATGTTAAGCATGATTGTGATCAATTTGGACGGTTTTCTGAGTGTTTTTTTTTGCTATTTTTAGTCGACTACTCTAAAATCTAGTCTAGTTTACAATTTCGTTTAAACGACAGGGAAATTAGTCACTAGGAGCATCCCTACTAATCAAGACACATTTAACAGATCTCAGCCTGCTAGCTGTCTATTCTGTGTGAAAAAATAAACAATGTTCCTACACAGCCCTGGTTGTGTGAATGGTCTTAAGTCTCGCAACACAATCCCAGTCTGCACAACAATATGGAGGGCAGGGCGATGCTTCTGAAGGAGCACCCTATGGCACTGAAGGAAAAGGTGTCTGCTGTGATGCTGAGGTCAAATATCAACTATCCTTCTCCAGCATTGCGTTACTCCACCTTTAACGAAGCCACTGCTTGTCCTGTCATAGGTTGTTATAAAAAATATAAATATAGTACAGTAGGAGTGCTGGGAGACAATCGTTGTTGTAGCTTTATTAAAAATAAATATTTATATTATATTGTGGAACATTTTAGCAGAAATCCATATTGCCTACAAAATAAAGAAAAAAATATCAAATAATAAAAGAGAATTTCTCAGCTTTTTAGAAAGATTGCTTTGCTATCTAATCTTCGGCTGAGTGGAACTGAAGCTAGCTTGAAGTAGGGGCGGGGCTTAACTCCATATTTCACCATTCGCTAAAAAGAAAATTATGTTTTTTCTACACACAGCTCAATCTTGGCGGGTGAGCCAAAATAAACTTTAGGGTGTGTGCGTGCATGTACGTGTGTATGTATGCGTGCGTGCGGATCTGTGTAGATGTGTGTCCATTTAGGCCATGCTGGATATCAATTTTTGTCATTGTGTGTTACTGGTAGAATCCCAGGAGGGCAGCATTGATGTATTGATGTACAAGTTAAAGTGGAATTACACTATAGGAAAAAGGAAGTGGAATGGCACTATGGGAAACAGGACGCTATTTGCTGTTACAAGCCTAAATAGTGAGAAACATCCAGGTTACAATGGGATTGGGAAACCATGGAGCTAAAGGAGGGAAGATGAGTGAGAGGTGGAGGGAATGATGAGAAAAAAGCAGACAGGGTGGACATTTAAAAGATGATAGAAAAAATTTTAAGATACATTTAGATATAAATTGGTGTGAGAGAAAGCAATCGAGGCGAGTAGAGAGAGGAGAGAGAGTGTGTTATGCTCCTCACCAGCCTAAATGCTTTGCAGTGTGATTTAGGAGACCTTTTAAATACATAAAACATAATGTGCCATCTAGTGAGGTCATTCAGGAGGAATTAAGGAATAGAAAAGGGAAGAAAAGACACTGTAAAGTTACAGACTCCTTTTGCGCTAAAGTTTTATTCATAAATTAGGACCTTTTTCAGTCATTGTTATATGCTTAAACACATGCAAACCTGGAATCTTGTCCAGTATTACTACAATATTCAGAAATTCCCAAATGAGTAGCTTGATAGTTAGAAGGTAAAGGCAGGGTCAGTCATTCTCGAGAACGCTTCATAACTTCGAGCTCAAATCAAAGAAATATACCTCAGTGGTGCCGCCTCACACATTAAAATGCTTTGTGAAGCAAAGCGTAGTACTCTGCTAGTATTATGGCTTTGTTGTTGCGACCGGTGTTTGCGTTCCTATTTACAGAGCCTGAACGGTATAGAAGTATCTGACTATAACACGCAGAGAACTGTAAGATTTCGACGTGCGAGGAGATTTGTTTAATTTGACAAAACATGTATTATTTTACAATTAGTTTGCAATAGCTGACTTTACCTTTAAGTATCATGGATTAAAGCAGTACTGAACTTTAAACCCGAGAATCTGTAGCTTTGCATACCTCAACAAGACCTCACACTGACACTGAAAACATTGTTTAACTGTGTGGGAAACTGACTGTTTTAACACTAATGAACCAAATAAGAAGTATCAGTATTGACTTCCATTGCCAATAATCTGGATCCCGGCCAGAATCAGAATTCGAACCAAGCAAACAGAGACAAAACTAACTAAGAAGGATTGACAACCCACCCCCCACCATCTCAAGCATGCAGTTTTATACTGTTGACAAAAAAATTAAATACAGAGTAATTTACAGTCCAAACTTACACTGTTTATATTTGACTATATACACATAAAACAATCAATTCTAATTACTCACACTTATGTAGACACATTCTGTGTGTTGCCTTAAAATGGGAACATGAGGACTTTTCCTCATGAAAGTGATGTATCTTTATATATACTGTGTGGGCTACTGTATATATTGTATATGCCTATATAAGGACACATTATCTGCAGATACAGCAAATATTAAGTTAGCATGTAGCGCAGAAGTTTGCTCAGCTCACTCTAGCTATTCTCATTTGTTGGGACTGGTTTGAGTTCCCAGTGAACAGGCAGTAGGTACAGTACATCAACACCACATCCTGTCCAAAGTGGCCTTGAGCACACACACATCTATATTGTGATGTGTCAAATGTATGGTAGATATTGACATGTCAATATACAGTAGTACTGTATGTCAATGTGTAAAATGCCTTACAGCATGATTGTGTAACACGAGGACATTCTTTGTTCAAGCCACACATCCTTTCTCTTGTGAGTTAGTTAACACTATTTGTTACCACTATTTGAAGTGGTGTGAAAGACACGATTCTGGATAACCATGACATTACACCTTCAGTATACTCTGTGATGTTCTCAATCCCAGTGTTCAGATTTATTTAGAGTCTGGTTCCAGCTCTGGTTTTCATAATTTGCAATCTCAGAAGCCATCGGCTATCGGTGTGATGAGTGACGACTATTTACCTCTGAGGGCAAAGGCCAATATTTCAGGGGTCTGTTATCCAGTGGATATCTGGATAATGGATAACAAATATCCAGAACCGGTATACTTTATCTTCTTTGTTCAGTGCAAAGCCTCTTAAACGTGACTGATCAATACTCCTTGGACTATAAACGGAAGCCAGAATGCTTATACCAAAATATTGTCCTGTTGCCTACATATTCTGAAATTGTGCAGATGTCTGTTTATATAGATGACATAATGTTTGACTCAACAGTTCCTCAGTCAAGTAGAAGAGCGGGCTGTTTAAACCCTTTCATATGTCGAAATACTGCTTATGGGTTATAATATATACTGCCAGGCTATTAACAGCACCGTAGATTAACTGCAGGTTAGTATTTTATGTAATTTTTTTAAATACACGTGTCTATTAACTGCACCCGTGTATTAACTGCAGTTTATTCAATGTTAATAACTAATTGGTCGCACCTTGCATGGCATCAATCACCATCTATGGGTGAATGTGAGGCAAAATACTCTAAAGCGCTTTGGATAAAAGCGCTATATAAAAGCAGTCCATTTACAATTTACACGAACCATTTCAATAAACCGGAATGGGCAATCTAGCCTACGGAAAATATGGTAGGTTACTACTGTTTGCTACAGTGTTATTAACAAGCCAAGTGTCACCAAACATCATGGCTAAAAGAAACAGCTTTATTAATATATATCTGTGCTTGCAGGAGATACGTGAACATCCTCAAGTTATGTGTATTTTGTGTAGCTTCCTACTCAAAGTCTATATTACTGCCAGAGGGATTTACCTATATTTCACTCAAAAATGGCCTAATAATTTTCCCTTTTTGTTCTTCATTTATTTCCAAGTTCAGTTTGGGTTGCTAGAGGTTGGCCAGGTAGTCTCCATATCTATTAGTCAGTAGATAATACATTTTTATTTTTTTTAAACACACAAAATCAGGTTCCTTTTCTGTCCATAATTTATTACCAAATTCAGTTCAGTTTGTGACCTCCCCGGTACCGGTACCGGGCATTTAGTCAGTAGACTACCAGCAGGTAAAAAGCAATGGCACAGTCTTTAGAGAAGTCGGCTGCATAATCTCATCATATTATTATTATACTGTACCTTTTATTTAACCAGGAAATATTTATTGAGATTAAGAATCTCATTTGCAAACGTGTCCTGGCCAAGACGGTTTTGTAAATGAGATTCTTAATCTCACCAAGATCACCATGAAGATTAAAGCGAATCGTGTGTTTGGCGTGTAGAGTCCGTTCAAAAATTTTATATTTTCTCTGATCCGTTTCTCTGTGCATCTCTCAAAAGAAATTGACCAGGCTGCTTTCTTCCGGGTGCCACTTTCTTCTTCTTCTGTGTAAAACTAGGCAGACTAGTCCGTATACAAAACAGACAGTCAAATATGGGCAAACAAGCCAGTAGACTGAAGAACGGGTTCCCGCTCCAACACCGATCCAATAGAAAAAGCCTCCACACCAAGTTTGTTATGTATATTATCAGATCACGAGCATAGTCCAGAACCAGCGACACAAAACCTCATCCGTGCACATGTTTCGTACAGACTTTGAAACGCGGCTCCAGAATGTATGTGGCTCCCAGAGAGGGCACCTGGACGTGGTGTGGTCTTCGCTCAATGTGCACCACACGGTCACAACTCAGCATCATGCTACAGAAAATGAAATATAACCACGTACACAGCTTTCAACAGCTTGGATTTCATTTGATGTTGTAGCCTATATGTTACTGCACAGACTGTAGCCTATACTCTCACCGATCCGAAGCCGCGGCAAGACTGTAAACGGTTGGACATGACCTGGACTAATGAGACACTCATCTTTTTTCTATATCTGCTTATTGGAATGTTTATAGGCCGCACCCGAGTATTAGTTGCCGACAGTTTGCAAAATCAATGTATTAACCGTGGTTAATAGCCGGGAAGTTTACGGTATTACTTGCCTTCATTTTGAAAGAGGCTATACTTTAATGAATGCTTTCTCATTGGATGCCCCATATGCTCTGTGTGAGACCCCAGATCTTAAATAAACAAAGGGGGCTTTTCACTTAATACTACTTTATTATTACTTTTCCAAATGTAGCTGATCCAGATATGCTGCTTATAAAGCGGCACTCTCCATCACTTGTGTATGTTTTTGAAAGAATATATTGCGACAGCACCATGGCATCGATTAGTCATGTAAATGCCATCACTATTTAGACTAGGATTTCATACAGTATGTCTATTCTTAGCAGCGCAGGGCTTTAATGAAAGCTTAAAACACAATGAGTGGAATGGAATATTTCATGTGCTGCTATCCATAAGGCTGTACAGAGTCGATTATTAAACAGAGACCTCCGGGGCATGGCAGCTATCTGATCTGCAATAGAAACCCACTTGAACAATTTCAATCTGTGTTAATTGGGATGTAAGTAAGACAGGAAGCGGTGAGAACTCATGAGAAGTGCGATGAAGAGAAAAGGATAGAGTGTGATTGCTGATTAGTTTATTATATTTTCGTTATCACCTTCAATTTTATCTTAAATGACAGTCTGCCACATCTGTCCTGCTCCATACGTCTCGCCATCTGTTGTTTTTTATTCTCCCCGACTCTAAATTGTTCTGTCTCGGCGCGCTTCGCTTTTGTAACCAAGATTGTGCAACCGAACCTCAATCCCTTTACAGACGGAAAAATGAAATGAACAAAAAGCAATTTTTTTTTGTACAAAGATACATTCTCCCTCTGCCCAGAATAGATTGGCTCTCATTGCAGGCCTTGAAGCAAAAGCTAATCACAAGAAATCCTATTAAAATTATAAAATATATAACAAAATGGTTGTTGACCGTGGCTCTGCAGGTGATGTTGAACCCCAGGTTTACTTTTAAAACCCTGCAGCTCCTCAGCACTCGTTAAACACTGATAAATAAAGTAAATGCCCACTGTAAATACAAGTTAATAGAATACTAAATGCCCAGGGTGTAGTTGAGGGAATTACAATGTGCGGAGATGGCACCCTCTTCCCCAAAGTGTCTGTGGGGGCGTTCTTGGACTCCAACACCTAGACACTCTCCCCCAGGCACTGAACGGGAAAGAGGAAGCATCGTCCCACCCGGTTGCACACTGACTAGAAGGGGAGACTGCCAAGTCAACATGCAAATGGTGGAGTCAAGCGTCACCGGATGGCTGGAAAGCAGGGGCACGAGCATCTGGTGGGCGGAAACTCAACCAGCCCCCCCATCCCCCCTCAATATTTTGTTTATCTCACCACCCACCAGGCACCAGCAAGACAATGGGCTGTAAAAAGCCAGCCACTGTACCGTCAAGCCTCACAGTTAATCTCCTAGTGTTTCTGATAGCAAGGCTGCATGGTGAAGAGAGGCAGAGATATACTGTAGGTAGAAATAGCGGTATGCAGCTGCAGTAAATAAGAGCTTTTGTGGACAGGTCAGGCGACTATAGCTCCCGGGGAAGTAGCTCTTGCTCGAGTGAGTTAATAGTGTTGTTCTTCTTGTTTGGGCAGTGGGGGTGTAGGATATGTGTGTGTGTTTGAGGGGAGGGGGGGTGCAATCAAATCCCTGATGGCAGTCTCCACGCCACCCTGCCCTATACGTTCCGCTTGTGGACTCCTTAAGGATTAATGATTGTAATCACGGACCTGTTTACAGTTTTCAATGATGGCCATTGCACACACGGCTGTGGCACCCCAACAGCTACTACAACTAGCCCAGTCAGAGCATTAGCTAATGGAGCTATCAGCTGCAGCTGATGGGGTAGATGGCCTGACAGGCAGACAACAGTACAGCACTACAATTAAAGAGAGAGAAACAAACAATATCATGCACCATAACTCATGACAAACAGGTGTCCAACTCACAAAACACACACACACACACACACGCGCACACACATTAGCACACTCAACACTCAGCAAATTGGTCTTCCCATGTGTTTGGTTGGTTCTGTTCCCATTGCAGCAGAACTCATTACTGCGCCAGCTCACTGCAAGGCATTATGTTCCCACCCGAAATCTGCCCTGCCCCAAGAACAATTACCGCACATGGTGAGTTATTAAACCAATCACACATCTGGCTTAGTATTTTTGCCAAGAAGGGTTTGCTTGGACATTACAGCATGCCATCTGCATGTCCATAGAAACACATATATTTGTTAACCAGATATTTTGAATATATAAAATACACACAGACGCATATTTGCATGTGATGCCCATTTTCAGTTGGCCTATTTAGTTTAAACCATTTTTTATATTTAGGGAATATTGAATTAATAGAAAGTATTAAATGTGTAATGACATACAAAGTAACCGTTGCTTTCGCAATGTAAAATATCAAGAATTCCTTCACGGCAAGCAGACGTTTCTTTGAGGATTTAATCGCAAGTGCATTCACACAAGCATGCTGGCACATTACCAGCCATCTCATTAACCAGTTTTACATGAGACCCACAATCTGGTTTCCATTCACCCTCCTTACGTTGAGACTCCTGTTAAGACCAGATCGATGGCAAAGATTGTCCTTAAAGCATCCAAAAGCAACCATACAGTGACGCATGTTCAGGGATATAGTGGCCAAACAGTCATATCTAGCCTGCATGAACTGGCACACAAACAAATGCACACATTACACAGGCATGCAGCCTGTTTGACTAGAATAGTTTAGTTTCTAAGGGAATATTACTTTGTAAGATTCCTACAGCTACTGTATATTCAATTCCCTGAAACAGAAACATTTCTTTTTAAATAATCAAATATTTTTTGCAGCAGACCTTTAAACTTTTCATTAGGGCTTGAGGTATCTGTTCTTCTTGAGACATATTTTGGTGTATTACTTGATTGTGGTCTGCAGACTTGGGAGAGATAAATCTGTCTCTGCGTAATGCACAGCTATGTCCAGCAGAGGGGGGTCTAATTAACTAATCACAATAAGTGCTAAAGCTACTGACTAGGCTCTTGGCTGGCAGATGTACTTTATTTATAAAATGTATTTATCCATGGGGAGGTAATGGGGTTTTGTGCAGCAGTCACAAATACTGTTGCAAAGATGGACAGTGTACAAAAGCAATTCCACAAAGGTTAATGAACTCGTTACACCTGCACAGTTATACTATAGCAATGTTTTATGAAGCTACGAAGGTGATAACAAAACATATTTGGAATATGAGACTGTAGGTAGACAGTGTAGGCTGTACATAGTATGCAATATATATATATATATATATATATATATATATGTATGTATTTACGGAATAGCTACAGCACACCGTACAGTATTTTTACTGTTATAGCACAAAACCTATTTTTGTGATTCTCTGGATTTAAAGGTGTCACAACATGGCTTTTTCCTACCCATTGTTCCTATTTAGCAGTCAAATAAAGTGAACACATATGGCATACATTTTAATATATAGTCACATTATTTTGTAACTTATTCTACAATATCTACAAGGGAAATTGTTCAAGCAGATGTGTGAATATTACAAACTCTGAGCCATTATATTAAGCACATTGTGACTGCATTACTGAAAAAGATTTGAGTCCACAGAGACATTCAGCCAGGAAGATATGACACACACACAGTTACAGCATACCCCCTAAAACACAGATACTGTTCACTGGTAAACACACCACAGTCCCTCACATACACAAACAGCGCACAAACTTTCCTTAAACACAAATACAAGAAACCACATACTGTACACTACCCAAAGACAGCTTCCCCCCTCTCACCCTCCCACACACACACACACTCGCCTACCGCAGGAGCTATGTTTCACATTACCACTGATGCAATTACCTTGTCTACTGCAGGGGGTGATGTTATAACCAAAGTACATACTGCCATGCAAAAACCTCCAACACTACTCTGATGAACATATTGTACCCTACTGTACAGTATAAGGTGCAATACTAAGAGAGGGCTTACTGCTTACAGTGTGGTTTGTTACCATGGTGCATGTGTAGGCTACATTACGTGCAGTGGGCGTGCATCAGTGTGGAATTGATGCAGAAATTTTTTGGTTGTTTATCGTTGACATGTGTTGCATTGTTAATTAAAAACTGCATGTTTTTGAAAGGTACTTCTGCTATCTTCCAGTCAGGATCCATGTTTTTGTGATGTACTACTGTATACTGTATGTTACACAAGAAACCATGACCCTCAGCGATAAGGTTGGCTCTTAAATTATAATACTCCAATTGTTTTACGGAGCAGAGACATAGCAGAGTACAGAGTAGCCTTAATTAATTGCATGAGTAAGAATAAGTAATTGGTCATATTAGACAAATTCCTCAAACATATTTTAAAACATTCAGCGAACTGCTATAGAAAAAATATAATAAGGCATAGATTAAGTAAAATGGACTAATGAATAAAACATGGTTACAATCCATCAAAAATATGTTGTAATAGTGAAATTAGTTATTGTGGTACTGTTCTATAGTATTTTAGTAATATATTGTGCTTTATGTACATTTTAAACACTGTACCTACAGTCAGAAGCCAGTGATAGAAAGCAGCTATAAGCGTAGGCAAGAAAAATGTTCAGGCAGTCTCCTCTGAAACTTAATTTATAAGATATGTGGACTACAGTAATGGGGTGCAATGCAAGGTCAATAGCAATACCTCTAATAATGAGATTCATAGCAGATCAGACTGCAAAATGGCCAAAAGTGTCTGGGCTTTGTTAAATGTAAAATATTAAATACATGACTGATTTTAAACGTTGTGTACACCTAAAAAAAAAAAGATGACTCAATTCTCATTCGCCCTTTGAACAGGCCACGGTAAAAAAGGAGCCATAATTGTTATCGCAGTTCATTTGTCACTTTTGCTACCACTGTGGATGTCATTGTTGCACCCACTGACGTGATGGAATGTCCCATGCCTGCCAACAACAGCGTGACAGTGTGAACCTGACAAGACAAGGCACGGACGCCACTGCAGCGCCTGTTGGATGTCTCACGCTGCACATTGTGTTACTCTAGCCCAGCGTGACACCACTGTGGATGAAAGGGCCGTGGTATTTATTGGCTAGTGGGGGCATGAGTGGAGTTATTGTGGGTCCCCCTAAACCCTGTGGCGGGCACACTTGATTGGGGCACCAATTCTACTTTATATTCATTTGTACATATTTATACTTAATTAAAGTACTGAATATCTGTACACAATGCACCTTTATGAGCCAGGACATGAAAAAGCAGTAAAAGGTACACTACAGGATCTGTTGTGGCTGGCTTCCAAACACCATCACAAAGACAGTAAAAAAAAAAAGTTATTTCTGTGTCAGGCAGAAGCTGGGCGAAGCTATGCCACAACATCATGAGGACGCAAAACTGCGTACCGTAAAAGAACCAATCAGAGAAGGTGTAAATCAAGAGGTATCTGTATGCTGTACATGACCCAAACAGTCCACAAAGGTTTAACAGCCAAGAATTCTTTCAAATGTTTGTTTCCAAGATCTGTTAATAAATCATGAGTAAATGTTTGGAATGGACCATAAACAGCCATCTGCATACATTTACGTCATTTATCCAAAGCAACTTATCAGTCAAATTGGGAAGAGGTTTGATGCTTACAGTACGTAATTAAAAAAATTTGCACAGTAATATAAAATAACATAAATAAATAAATAAATAAATAAATAAAATACAAATATAAAACACGGAACATCATGTTACAATATTTAATTAAATGTTTACATTTTTTATTCAACCTTCATTTATCCAGGAACATGTACTCACTCATATTAAAAGTCTATTTTACATGAGTGTCCTGGTCAAGATGGGCACCAATAAAAACAAATACTCACAACACAGTGAAATCAAAATTAAACAACCATATCATCCAATGGCAATAGCCATACAATGCAGTTACAGTAAAAGAAAAATGAAACAAGATTCCAATAAATAAACTACATCGTATTGCTAAAAAAAATGACCTTGCTTTAAAATATGAGCCTTTTCTTTAGTTTTTAAGTGTTCCAAAGCGAGGGAGAGAATTCCAGAGCCTATGGAGCCACTGCGTCAAAAGCACGGTCACCTGTCATTTTAATATGACTTCTTCTCAGGACAGTTAAAGCATCTTGGCAAGAGGACCTCAGAGACAGAGAAGTGTAATATGATAGAGAACTTCCCTCCATTGATTGGTGCAGTGTAGACTCTGGTAATACGCAATTCAGTCATGATTAGCATTAGCATCGATCAATTAATTGAAAATATTCACCCTGTGACTCTGACCTGATTATGGGGCAGATGATTAGAGTTTCACTGCAGAATGCTGACGATTATTGATCATTTAATTAACAGACAGAGTAAAGAGCTGAATATTAATACTTTCAGTGATTTGCTGGGAAGAAGAACAGTTAAACATGTCTGATGACAGATGAGGTTTCACTCAAAAAGTACTAAGAGGACACATTTTTTTGTGGGTGTGCACAACTGAAAATGTGTGTGGGAGTGGTGTCTGTGTGGCATGTGTGGATCAAGTTTGTGTATTGGAGTTTGAGTGCGTGAAAAGCGTCACAAACAAAAAACCACATTAGAGCTGTCACAAGCAGAGCTGGAATTGGATTAGTGTCACCCGTGATACGATGAAGGGTAAAAAATGGGAAGAGGAGGAAATTGGAAGAAAGGAAACGGCTATTTCAATACCCCGCACGCCCCCCAAACCCCCCTGCCCCTGCACAATAATTTCATTTTAAATTCCAGCCACTGAATGCATAACCGTACTGCGACACCGTTATGGAGACGGCTGAAGTTAATGGAATATTTATATGCCGAATGCAGACCCTTGAATGACTTTTCATTCCAGAACAGGCCCGCCCCACCCCAGCTCCACCCCCAACACGATCTTTTGCGCTCATATTGCCTTTGTTGGAATTTGACACTATTTCCAACACCTCCCAGAACACTGTATTTTCCCATTGCCTGCGGTTGACACAGCCTGCTGCTGACGAGCAAGCGCTAGATTTGGTCGGAAGCTATTAGCTTTGCCGCAGCACACAGTAATCATAATGGAAGCTAACAACAAATTCTCATGAGTCCCGCACTTTCCAGCGAAGGTGCAAGTTTGAATTAGACTAATGCTATTAGTGTAAAGGAAAGATAAGACCATATACAATATTTGGCCAGTGAGGTATAATAGCGTAACATTCAACAATAACATATTGCCACTGTGTTACTTTGGTTATGATTTATAGCAAGAGGGATTTAAATGTAAAAAAGGACAGTGAATGTAAAAATAGATGTTCAGGTTTAAGGGGAGTCACGGTGCATTAAAAGCAAAAAAAAAGGGCAAATGGATATTGAGCGAACAATAGCTATATAGAACTAGTGTGAGAAAATATAGCAGCAAGGGTGAAAGCAAGAAGAGAGAGAGAGAACCAACAACCCACTGAGGAGATATAAATATAGACAGCGGGCCGTTGTGGGCTGCATAAACACACAATAAGTCGTCAGAAAGTCGTTAGCATTCAGCTAGTATAGTGCTATAGCCTGACCCCCTCTGCTGCATCTAACGTAAGCAAGGCATCATTGGATTGTGCAGCAAAAACATGGCACATTGTTGTGCAGCGTGTGTGTGTGTATGTGTTAGGTGTAGGGGAAATAGAATTGAGTGATAGCAGGTTGGGATATGGATAGACTGACTCCCATTAAGTATTCCGCTATAGGGGCCACAACAGTTAGAGCTCCTACACAGATTTTCCAGAGATTCACCAGATATAGCCTAGCTATTGTGTCGTCTGTGAGTCACGGAAGGATTTACAGTTTTATCAGCATGGGACAGTGGTTGCTAAAGAATAAGGAGCAGTTTACAGTATGGGCTTGGCATCATTTTGACAGTATAAATGTTGAAATTACTTTTATGCCTTCATACAAAAGCTATGGTTGTAGCACGAGTGCCTGGGAATGGCGTGGACTTTCACAATTTTGCAGATAAAACTGATATTAAATACATAGTGAAAGTAATTTATTTAGCTCTCGAGTGGAATAGGACAATCTCTTCAGCCATCGCTAGATATTACATCATCACAAAACTACAGTATAAAGAAATCAAGAATAGCAACATATGACATGTCTACATATATATAGCATTGTAAATATGGCACACTTGGGTTATGCATGGGGGTGGGGAGGCACAAGAAAAAAGCTATTAGTTTGTGCTTCCAAATACTATGCCTGAATTTGTGTGTCATGTCAGTGTGTATATACAGAATGTTGCAACCAGTGAGAGGGTTGTTTGTGTGTGTGTGTGTGTATCTTCATCTGGTATGGTGACATCAAAAGACACAGAGCTGAGTTGTTCTTTCCAGCTGGATGTTAGCATCTGAGATGAAGCATTAATGGACGCCTTTTCAAACAACACCCCCTCTGTGTCTAGCTCTCGCTCTCTCTGTCTGGGAGGGAATGAATGAAAGAAGGAAGGAAAGCTATAATATAGGTGTCGTGAAAGAAGATGAGTCATGCCGTCTATAATGAAGGTGCCCAAGGCGTCTGTGCGTGTAGTCATGGTACCATCAGCACATTGTTATCTTCCTAAGAGGTAGGCGCAGAGCTCCTAAGTCGCCGTGTGGCACAGTTGCACAAGAGGCCATTAAACTAGACGGCATCACCTGGCAAATAGGGAACCAACAGGGAGAGAGGGAGGAGATGGAGGAGAAAGTCTCAAAGCCCACACAGGAAATGGAACAGTATGCTGGTTATTTTTCAGACAGAAGCACGACTAGCAGTAGGCTATTGGCAACCTCTGGCTAGTAAAGGCTGGATAAAGGGGTCAGTTGAACTCCAGCGTTTAGATCCCAGACAGCCTATTTTCATAGCCTGTTCCACGGAAAATCAGGAGGCGGGGGGGGGGGGGGGGGTAACAGGGATAAAATGTGAAAACAACATAATTTTTGTTTGCTCATAACTCCACTATTTATGGGGAAATGTTCTTGAATGAGTTTTTGAATTAGGTCTTTTTGTTCAGTCTTATTCTATGACAGAAAGAAAAGGCCACCGATGTCATAAAATAATGCACTGTGCAATGATAGTCGTGCAGACCAAAATCCAACGTCATTCCACAGTGGCTTTATGTGCACTTTTCAACTAAGATCACTTCTCTGCTAGCAGCGCTTGATAATTCAATATTGGATTGACGGTGTTATAACAGTGCCCTCTACTGGAATTTTAGAGAAAGTGTGACTGCGTCTTCACTGCGTCTCTCTCCCCGATTCTTCGGGGCAGTCAAGAAGTTGGCAGACAGTTGTGGCAGATTAACAGTTGCCAGTTCAAATTAGGATTCTCGCGTTTTCCAGAAATAGCCATTGGCTTGTTGCTTGTTGTCTGCTCATAGCCGATGTCTGTCACTTGTTACCATATTCTCCTCTTGGTGCTACTGTATAATTGCTATAAAGGTATAGTGTAGATGAATTACCACATCATTCACCGTATTCTACCAACATCAAGTTATTGTTTTAGATTAGTTTTAGTGTATTAATTAGATTTGTACTTGTTTACTTCAGGTTTAGGCCTAATTGTACATCAGTATATTGTCCAATATACTTACATAATTACTACCATCATGCATATATTGTGACTGGTTTAGTGTCTTAAAAGTCAAGTGTGCACAGCGGCTATGTACGTTTTGACTAAAGTTTACATTAGTGAGGCTTGCTGTTACTGAAGACAATTTTTTATAAGCACTAAATAAATGTGATATACCGTTGGATATACTGTATGTTCTGGAAAATATCACGTTACATTGTGTTTCAGCGGCTATTACAATAAAAATACCTGCTGTATGACATAGCACATGCCCTCTATTATACATGGTTGTTATTAATCATTTCAATAGTTATTAAATGTATATCAAGCTATAAACCTAATATGAAATGATTTGACCCATATTTAAAAGGGATTTATGATGTACTCTAACACTGTACGCCTACAGTAGTTCCACTCACAGGCAGTTCAATATTTACTGTACAACCACAGCCTGAATTTATTACAAATCAGGCTTATAGAGTATCTATGTCTACAAAACCCCACCATCATAATGTTGTGTTGTGGGACCTGCCAGAAGCAGGCCTTGGACCTGCTATTTTGGCCTACACCCCTCGTTGACCTGACAGCCAAGTGTCAGGGGAGTAGGGTCTCTGTCATACGCAGGTGGCTGCAGCTCTCAGCCTGGATGCCACAGTACAGTGTGTCGCTAGCCAGGCACAGTTGGAGCCCAGGAAATCATTGTACTGAAGAACTGCAGGTAACACAACTTCTCTTTGACCTTCCTAAAACCTGCTTAAACCTAAACACGTTTTTCATGTCATTATTGATGTACTGTGACTCGAAAGAAGGTTTCATGCCGGTTGACTCAACTGCATGTGCTGTTTTTCTTTGGTTCTAGTAGCTTATTCTGGGCTTGAGATCTCACGGTACATTATGCTTGCAGCAGTAAAAACAGGCTGATGCCGATCAATCATATGGTTGTTTTAATGGCTGCCCGACGAAGCGCGAGGCCTTAAGCGTAGATTTCTGTTCACTCCCAGATGTACAATAGTTGGTGCTTTGTGGTGATTACCTGAGTTTTTATGAGGTTGCGATACAAAAGAGGATTCTTATCCTGGAAGGCAGGTTATAGACTTTAGTCTGTAAGATCTAACATTTTCTAGGTTTGTACAATGACAGGAAAGATCTCATGGCATTTGTGTAGAAAATGATTGACATTTATATTCAACAGTACCTTAATGACTAACAATCTTTTTCGGCAGTGTTAACCCAATACAAATACAATACAAAAATCAATACAAAAATTTTATTCACCAGTTGCATAAAATCACGTTGGTTATTAAATCCCGTTTCCATGCCTCTTCTTAGCTACGCAGTTAACCTAGGTGGAATTCTGGAGGTTCCTAACCCTCTGAAGATGTACGGCCTATACTTGGAAGCTGTGAATGATTACATCAATGAATCCTATGGGGAGGACGTTTGGAGGCTGATTGAGGCTCGTGCAGAGATCCCCCACCTCAAGTTTGTCAGACATCAGATGTACAAGTATGATGCCTGTTTCCTAGCAATTCATCAGTTACTACATGCTTTCATGGCTTGGGTTTTGTTGAAAGACACTCATAAATATAAATAAATAATTTACTTTATGCATCTATATAAATGTATATTCAGGCAGCGTACAGACAGACCCTGCTCATTTTTGTATTAAAATATCATCATGCTTATATTGCCCCATATAATGAAATATGTACAGTATATTGTTGCCCAACCTTCTGGCAGAAATAATTAGCCCCTTTTATAAAAACAGATTGTCTCATAATGCTGGTTTAGGGCAATAATAATTCATCATTATGAGAAATCTGCCGGCAGACTCCGTAAGGATTACACTGTTTATTCGAGATGTATTATATCTGGAGTTCTGCCTAAATGCTAACCTTTAAAGGTCATATATACTGTACGATATCATAAACATTAAGAGCGGCCAACAACAGTAGATTAATTGCATCTTGATCAGGGAATGACATCACACTCGCTGTGTGTATTGTTGTAACCAAGCACCTCTTTGTTTTCATAAGCAGCTTGGCCGTATGTGCAAGTTAGTGTGCGTGTGGCCCTTGTTTTGGTTTAAGATACTGGTGCTGCTTAATGTGACATCCAGTGACAGACAAGAACATACTGCACAACGTTCCTTTAAATTCCCTTCCTACATCTAATCTGAATGAGGAGGATATGTTTTGCGCTATATACTGTATTTGTGTTTATGGTCAGATAAATGACGGTGTTGTTGGATCTTCTTCTCCCCTACTGGGCAACACGGTGGCCCAGTGGATAGCACTGTGGCCTCACAGCAAGGTCCAGGGTTCAAACCCCAGTTGACCTGGCCTTTCTGTGTGGAGTTTGCATGTTCTCGCCGTGTCTGTGTGGGTTTGCGCTGGCTTCCCCCACTATCAAAAACATGTCAGGTTCACCCTCCAGTCAGTGCTGTTGACCAGAGACTGACATCAATCTGGAGTTGATCCCCGGGTGCCGCATGAGTGGCTGCCCACTGCTCCCTTCAGGGATGGGTTAAATGCAGAGAATGAACTTCTCATAAGGGGGATTAATAAAGTATGATTTCTTTCTACAGTGACAACCTGATCTTGCGACTGGCCAAGGCAGCAGGTGAAGTGTTGGGAAAAACCCACGATGAGTTAATGTATGCCTTTGGGGTCTACATGGTCAAAAGGATTGGAAACTATGGCTATGAGAGGATACTTAAGGTGAGCCCCGTCGTGACCTCCAGCCGTGTTATTAATGTTGTAATGAAGGAATGACTATTATGGCCTACTCTATAGTATAATCCCATTAGTGTCGGCCTCAGTGGAAAGTAACTACATTCAGGAACAGCTGCACCACAATTTCTCTATGTACAAATCCCAAGCACATGGCTGGACAAAGCAAATACTATATAAGCATTCTGTATATGTGCCCCCTTCTGGCCAAAAATGACATTAACATAAAGGTCTAACCTGTAACTCAGGACTGAGCTTTCTGCATTTGTAGTCATAAGACAACTTGGCATTCTGAGGCCATGTAATATAATTTACAACCCCACAATGCATCCCATTGTTTGGGTTTACAAGCTATATACAGTATATATACATACAGTATGGTGCTAATCTGCTCATAATTCTTCCAGGTGTTGGGCCGAAATGTTCGGGACTTCATCAACGAGCTAGACAACCTGCATGAGTATTTTCGCTTCTCCTTCCCCAAAGTGCAGCCGCCCAGCTTCTGTGTGGAGGAGGAATGTGAGACCAGCCTCACCCTACACTATCGCAGCACCCGTAAAGGCTTCACCCAGTTTGTAAAAGGTACAGGGGCTTCTTCTCACTTTTTTGTACGCAGCTATTTCAATACCACAAAAAAAAATAAAAGATTATGTTATTAAAGGTTTTAATTTGTTTAAACTGGATTGGTAAATTAGATATTAAGATGTGATACTGTTGGTATACACAGGGAAATCATCTACTAATACTATTATTTTGACATAACTGTTTAAATAACAAATATTTAAAAAATGTTTATTAGTCCTTAATGTTTCACGGTACTCAAGGTCATCACAATAACTATTAAAACTATACTGACTAAATTGCATTTGAGTACATATTAAGTAAATTGCCCACTTAAAGCAATAATGTACTGTACCTCAATTTTAAAAGTTAACCTTTGGCTCTTTAGCTTATTTACATTAATATAAACGTACACACTAATGTTAAGCAAAAAGATATGTACTGAAATTTGATTAGTGTGTTGGCCATTGACTTCCATTGTTTTCCAAAATCATTCTTACACATAGATTATACTTATACTTAAACATATTTACAATCTGATTGTGTGAATTGATTCTCAAATTAATCAAGTTTTCAGAATGACATTATTTGCTATATTTAAAATCTATTTGTAAATTAAATGTTCAATTATGCATCAGTTTTATTAATGCAGTAGAACAGAGGTCTTCAGTGTTTTTGGGCCTAGGACCCCTTGGCTGATAGAAACTTGGCACAGGGACCTATCACATTGTATAAAATATTTAGTTGCCGGACCAAAAATGTGTAGGGCAGCATATAGCGCCATGTATAAAATTATTGACAGATTTATATATGTATAGCACATGTTGTATTTATGTTCATTTCTATTTTCTGACATTTTAAGTTTTGTTTGGGATCAAATTATTTGGAGGACTCCCTGCAGTACATCTGAGGACCCCTAGGGGTCCCAAACTCCCTGTTAAAGACCTTTGCAGTAGAATATGTTAGAGAAAAAAATGTTGTAAATGCAATTCTGCTTAAAAATATGTGATTTTCATTATTAACTATTGTTTGAGTCCCATATAATGTGCCGTTGACTCCTGCAGGCCAGCTCTCTCAAGTGGGACGGCAGTTCTACAACACTGACATTGAGGTGGAAATATTGTCCAAAGAAGAGACAGAGAAAATGACATATGTGGTATGTACTGCCACTTGGAAAACTGGGTCAAGCATCAATCATTATTGTCTGCTGCAATTGTACTTTTGTAAATCCATGAGGGTTTGGTACTTTGTGGGCATGACATGGGAAAAAAGCAAATCAAAAGCAAATCAGCCCCCCCAACCCGTTACATTGACTCTGTAATTTCTATCAATATGGTAATAAATACATGCTCTAAAACTCAATCTCAATGCTGCACCTGGTGCAATGACTGTTTATTAGATGGATATACATGTTTATTAGGGTGGAGCTTTATTTATGCACTCACAATGTGTAGTTGAAAGTCAAAGTGGGATATACAACTTGACATTCATTTCATTGTTAATTTCAGAGCCAACATTAATTAGCAAATAACATTACAGTCACCTCTGAATGTTTCAATAGATCAAGACACAACAAGACATAATGTAGATAATTGGTCCTGCAATAGTGCTCTTGAGCAAATCATTAGTAGTCTGGTCAACCAACAAAACCAACTGCCCATAATGCATACATTTGAAGGTCATATGGCTTTAACGTTATAAAAATAGTCTCAATGTCAAATACAATTTATTTGGATATTATTTAAAATTGTGTGTTAGCAGGCATGCAATATGTTTCTGTCTCAATTAATTTTGGACTTCACCCACAACATAAACATTAGCATGCTTTGCCTAATTGAAAAATAATTGAATTGAAGCATTACATATCAATACTTTTAATGATGTAATGGTGACAATGTAATTTTAGTAACTGAATAAAACATTTAGTTTTTCCAACTAATAGTCCAGCTCTTTCTCAACGTTGTACATTTGTAATTATGTTTCAGCAGCATGCATGTAAGAATGATCACAAATGTTTCTGTACCTACTGTATTTCAGGTCTATAAGATGAACTTCGACAATGCAGCCTTCAAGCACCGCATGCCTCAGCAGAAAACGGCGCCAGGCTATGAGAAGCTTCCCATGAAGCGTGGGATTTTCTTCGACATGTTTCCCTTTAGTGTTATATTCCGTCGTGACATGACAATGTACCGCATCGGTGACGGCCTCAAAGAGGTGTTCTCTGACCTGCAGGGCAAAAAGGTCAACGAGGAGTTCACCCTGGTTCGGCCCATGTTGGAGTTTAGCTGGGACAACGTAAGAGGCATAGAACTACTATATCTATATTGAGTTTCCATTCATATGAACACGTCCTTACACTTAACATCCAGGTGGCCAGAAATTACACACTACCACTTGTATTCAGCGGTTCCCCATTCTATTCATCCTTGCAATCTTTCTAAACAAGCACAGATTAAGGTCCCAGAAACCAAGTGAATCCATCTAGCTGTTTGGCAAATATATTCCCCTGATTAGAGGACTGGAATACAACATACAAGACTAGATTCTGAAGCTAACAACCACTAACTTCATTAACTATCTCATTCATGAATCCACTCTTACGCAGTGTGTACTTTACTGTATGTAAACTACGTATAAGAATCCGAGAACTTGGGAAGGAGGGACCCTAACTGTTCACTGGGGCTCCATCATTGACAATGCCACCCATGCATACATGTACGGGTGCAGTGTTATTTCTGCCTGTTCCCATCAGATCTACACTCACTTGAACAATGTGTTCGAGCTCTTGTCCAAAGCGGTGGTAGAAAGCAAGCAGAAGGTCAACATACCCAAATTGAGCAAGGAAGAGCCTGAGGAAAAGGAAGAGAATGAAAAAGCTAAGAGAGAAGAAGAAAGAGGTACCCATAGAGGATAATAAACTTATTCTACCTCATTCAAATCACTCAACTTTTATTACAGTTCTAAAATATTTAGTTTCCTTTAATGAATTAAGAAATTAGAAGCTCGAATGTCCCATTTGATTATATTTGGTAGATTTACCAACACTCTGTCATCCTTATAAAGAAAAATATTGATTCATTCATTACCCTCACTTGATACCTCAACTGTTAAATTGTGTAAACTTGTTTCCTTGCCTTAAATACTGTATATTGTAAATCACTATATAACTGTCGCTGAGGGCCATCTACAGTTGTCTTACGCATGGGGATAAGAAAACTGTCTTATTCCCCATACATCCATACTGTATGTCCATCTTCCATGTTCAACAGACACCAAGTCAGTGGAGGAGATGAAGGGGACAGACCAGGAGTACAGCAGTGCTTTGACCCAGTACAACAGCTCTGCCAACTCTGGAGGAGAAGACATTGAACTCCTGGCTTTCCAGACAGTCACCGGTCTGAATCACTTCCCCATATTAATGTTTTCTTCCAGCTTTAAGACTTACAGACTGTTATGTCTAATACCCACAGGGCACTGTGTATTCCAAATAGGGCAAGATCATTATTTTTGTTGTATTGCACATATCCTTGCCAAAATAGACAGGTTGTGTTTCCACTGTACGGTAAACGTTCTGATCATCTGTCCCTGGTATTCTGGTACAGGGAAGTGCAGTGAAACCATCTTTGAGGATATGCGAGAACCTCCCAAGAAGCCTCTCCACTTGAAGGGGCAGATGAAATATGTCCCGCAATGGGATTCACTGATCTTCCTTGGGACACCCATGTAAGGCCTGTCTTGTATGAAAGGTTGACATCAAAATCTTAGCAAGTATTTGTATGTTGTGCATTTATTCACTTTTAAAATCAACATTTTAACAAATTATGTAAATAGTTGCAGCTAACGACATGTTGGATAAAGCTCTGATCACTTTTATGATACGATATTATTTTTTAATTGCTGTTCGTATTGCAACTGGTCCTAAGCCAAGAGAACCCAACAGCGTAACATTCACTGCTACTGCCAGTGAACAGACATATACAATGGTAGTAAATATACTGAAGCAATAGTTATTTCAGATATTCATTATCATATGCAGCTGTGGTGAAACTACAAGTAATTACGTTTAAATTAAAACTCAGTATTAATTTGGCATGCCGTTCATGCTGTCCTCTCCTTGATCTGCTAGTATTGAGACGGTGGAGGATATGATTAAGATGGGCGTGTATGTCAACGATCTGAACCTGCATGACTCCAGCAGAGAGCTGATCTTGGCCGGGACACAGCAGTCAGCTGAACTACAACTGGCTCTGGATCAGGTAAATGAACGCTAACCCTGAAGCTGCAGAGCATCGCACTACTGGCTGTGTTGTACGATCTGGGTGGAATGAACATATAAATATCACATTTTCAGACCCTTGGTGACCCAAACAAGTTCACCTCCATATTTTGAGAACTGCTGCTAAAAAAAAATATAGAAAGTGAGCCATTTGATTGACTTCTATCTCAAGCCATAGAAGCTGATCAAATGTGTCACTGCTCATAAGGTTGAACATGAACCACTAACATGCAATGGCAATGACTCCACATGCTCTCTCTCACAACAATCAACTCCTATTGCATGCTGCAAAGCAGAAGTAAATGAAAGACTACATACTCACTTTAATGTTTAGATCACTTAGTGTAGAGGGGCAGCAATATAGCTAAAGGTGCACATGCCCTGTTTTCAATCTGTTCTAGCATTATGTGGTTTGACCTTGTGATCAACATATCACTCATGTCACACCTTGCATGTGACACCACAGGAGCAACAGAAATATGCCCAGCTGCAGGAAATCATCAAGAAACTGGACGAGGAGAAGAAGAGAGGAGACTCCCTGCTGTATGCCATGATCCCCAAAGCTGTGGCAGACCGTCTCAGGAAGGGCATCACAGCACTAGAGACATGCCAGGTACTGTACAGGGGCCGAGACATGATCCAGGCAACACTGTGTCTGCTATGATGGACTACCAGCCAGTTGAAGCCAACCAGATGCATGTCAGATAAATAACCTTTACCTTTAAAGGTGGACTCCTCAATTGTGTTATAATAGTGACCCCAAGCTCACTGTTCAAAACACAACTGAGTAATTGGCTGTAGGGGTAGGGAGAAGTAAATTAATAGGAATGTATGCATGCATGCTACTGTATGAGATCTTAACAATATGTTTATGTTACGCCAGTGTCAACAATATAGGAAAACTAAAACAGTCACAAGATGACAGGATGTTGTAAAATCTGTCTTTTATTTTATTCTTCCTTCAGTAGACGTTATTCATTTATTTATTATATTTATTTATGATAACCACTTATGCAAAATGAGTTATAGCGCATTGTCTCTAACTGTATGAACCACATCATGTCCGGTTTACAATAGACACACAAGGATTCAGGAGCCAGCAGCCATGTGAGCAAACTCTTGAAGTGTTGTTTCCTGCCTTCCCTTGAGCAACTATTTTACGGATGGTTAGGGGTTGGAGGACGAGAAGGTTTTGAGGAGCTCTTCTTTGGAAATAAAAAGTCTACGAGACTGAAGAATCTCTTCTTCAGTGACACTGACCACCAGCTGTTCAATGCTTCAAATGTTATTTGAGCTCCACAGACGCATATTTACTCCATCTGCTAGTAGTCCAGGTGACCTGCACAGATTGTCACAGAACATACACTACTGCCGTTGAACTGGAACTTATCCATCATGGTTCACCGTCTGCTGACCTGACCAGGACAGGCACTCCTTCAGAAGCTTTGTGCATCACCATGCTCAGGAGCAGGCTGATGCTGCTCTTGTGCCTTCCACAGCACATTCTGATGGCTGACCTCCATATGCTCCATGTCTGCTTTACTCTGCGGAGTTGCTTATGTTGTTGCACCTCCTCTAACAGCTGCTTCGTCTCATCCTCCCAGATGTATTAGCTGGTTGTGTGTGCAGGTTTTCCTTCACTGCACCTCCTCCTGTTGGAGAGATTATAGACAGTCTAAATATTATTTCCATTCAAACTTAAAATAGTTTGACAGTCGGCCAAGGACAAAACCAGCACAATAGTGTGCACACATTTGGTAACACAAAATATTGTATTATGCCCAAACTGACCTCCATGGACCCATTTCTGATATGATGGATTCTACATAATGATGTAAGAATTATGCTATTCAAGTATAGCAAACTATTAAAATGCAGCAAAAATTACTTACTGAAGTGTCAAAACTGTCACTAAGAAACTGCAAATATCCACTCTGTTCAATTATTTGAATACATTTTATAAAACTCTTATCTCTGAGACAATTTTAGTCAAACCTCATTATATTTGAGATAATATAAGCACGTGTCAATCTATTATTTCCATATACAGTAGATGCATGCAGCTAAATATCTTACTTTTCGAAGGAATCATAACTTTCTCTGCCGGTGGTGTGTCTCTGCAGGTCTTCCCAGATGTTACCATCCTCTTCAGTGATGTGGTGAAGTTTAATGAGATCTGCATCCACATCACGCCCATGCAGGTCGTGGACATGCTCAACGAGATCTACATAGTATTTGACACCCTCAGCGAGAAGCACAATGTCTACAAGGTCAGTACTTACTAAAGTAAACTGGTCAGGCGCCGTGGGGTGACACATTAGCGAATTATTTAACGTTTTCCAGCAAATGCTTTAGAATACATCAACTACTGAAGCTCTAGTGTAGAAATGGCTTTTCGAACCTTCCATAAACTTTAAAGTAATCAGTCAGCAAAACAAGAAAATTGTCTGCATTATGCTGTATCAGCCTATTTATCTTGTAGAAATAACTTACAGTTGTGTACAATCGTGTGAAAAAGCTAGTTATATTGCATTATACTCATTTACATATTTATTTGAATATAAAACAATATGTTTTAGGCTATATTTTTGTGCTGCCATAATCAATTTTTTTAATTAAAAAGTCAAGTTGACTGAAAACACATTCTTGTGTGTTGGTTTCTTCAGGATGGTATAGTACACACATACTCAAGCCTGGGAAATGTGTAAATCTATCAAACATTTGAGATTATGCTTGGTTCATTGACTTTTGATGAGTAAACCTTGAGGGAAATTCATCAGCACAGTTTACTTAAACAACACAGACAATACTACATTAAATATTCAGTAGGCAACTTCAGAACAACTGAAGATTCAAGAAAACATTTGAAATAGTGCAAACACCAATAAATCACAACTATACCTCTGTAGAGCACTGAGGATATTTAGTTTCCAGCAGGCATGATTGTGATTGGTTAAATAGGAGTTGATTGTATATTCTTAATTCTCTAGTTGCCTATGCACTGAATAACCACCTTTAAAGCTAATTCTCCTCATCCACTTTAACCAGGTTGAGACCATCCGTGATGCCTACATGGTGGTGGCAGGTGTACCCAACAAGACCACCTTTCATGCCCACCACATATGCGATATGGCCCTAGACATGCTGAGCTCCATCGATCACCTCAAAGACCCTTCCACTGGAGACAACATACAGATCAGAGTCGGTAAGGCAGGACTGAATATGGGCAAGCAGATGCCATATCAAATATTTTGATTGAATACACATATCATCATATTGACTGATCTAAGGTTGCATTAGGTTTTTTAAGGTTTTATTTTCATGTTTCCTAACATATACTCCATATGGTACATGTAGTTAAATGTACCTGTACATGTAGATACATATTGCCAAATGACTAGCAGAAGTCAGTGCGCAAACGTCTATGGAGAAAAATATTGCCGCGTATTAGGTTTTTGGTTTTGGTAGCACCCCTAGGAATGAATACATCTGAAATAAAAAGGGAAAAACAAATGCACATCTAGCGTAAAGACAACCAGTGATCAGGATCTATGTGCATCTTACCTCACTGTATCCCTTAGGAATCCACTCAGGCATGGTGGTGGCTGGTGTTGTCGGTCTTAAGATGCCTCGCTACTGTCTGTTTGGAGACACAGTGAACACTGCTTCAAGGATGGAGAGCAATGGAGTGGTGAGTTCAAGTGAAAGGACTGAATAGCCCAGAGCAAATATCTAATTGAGTTGATTGAAATAACGGCAGTGATAATGATTTCCCTGAGACAAAACAAAGTGTGGTAGATTAGCTCAGGGAAACATATCCATTTTAATGAGACTGCTATTTGTGTTGCTTTTTAGTTAATGCAAAGTACTAATCACTTCATTTGTTTCCCCATTAGCTGTAATAACAGAATGGAGTAAATTACACTTTCCGTGGGAAATGTTCTAAATTGTATTGAGAGACGAGACAATTTGGAGACAAGCAGTTAATTTATCACAACACTCAAAATCAATTAATTTCCAAACAGTTTTAAGTTTTAAAGAGAAATAATAAAAAGATTGCATGCATGTGACCATATTTTGTATTAGAGAACAACATTAGATACTAGTAAAACTGATCAATTACTTAATACCAAATAAACGAAGGTTGAGCAATATAAACCTACAGTATGAATAATATTGTCAACACAAACAAGTGTGTCTTAACTTCCTGATTGTCTGTTGGTCTGGTTAAACAGGGTATGCAGATCCATATCAGTCAGACCACCAAAGACCACCTGGAACATGAGCCTTATATTATTGAAGAGAGGGGCAAGATCTTTGTTAAAGTGAGTGAGATCATTAGACCAAGATAATCTCAAATCAAGACAGATATTGTCATCTTCCACTATACTTTTATATAATAACTTATTCTGCATGTCTAAAATCTAATATTATAAACCGTTTTAGAATCAATTTTAATGCATATGAGACATCTGTTCAGCTGCAGTGCACGTCCGAATTTCTGTGTTCTTTTTGTTGATCCTGACTTTTTGACCGGTGCTTTGATGGATACAGAGCTTTTTGGAATGTTATCCTGTATTTCTCACAGGGGAAAGGCTACATGAAAACGTACTGGTTAAAGGGAAAGAAGGACCTGTCATTTAAGACGCCTGCAGAGCTGCGCTACAGCAGCGAGCAGAAAGACTCTGAAGACAGGAGTTCCAATGGGTGAGTAAAGGAGAGACAACAGTATAGGATATACTATGAGAACAGGCCTCAACCACTACTGCATGAGATAAAGCACAGAGCACGTAATGCTTTTTCTTTGATAAATATATATTTTGCAGTTATTTTCATGGTCATTAATATATCACGCTTATTATTTTTAGGATTAGGTCTTACAGGAGACGCATACAACATTTGGTTCCAAAGGTAGCCATACAGAGCCACAATTTAGTGGCATGCAAATATTAGTCTAGAGGTCTAACATTTCTTTATCAACAACTATTTGTTTTGTACTGCAATTAATTGTAACAGTTTTGCAAACATGTGATTCTATCAGTTCAATCTGCACCAACACCAAGCGCTCTGCCTCCAATCTCAACATCCCCACTGAAGAGCAGGCAGAAGAGAAACCCACCCCTATTGACCTCCCCCTGGACACAGTGCCCCAACAAGAGGGCACCAGCGAGCCCCCGACGATCTCGGCGGAGCCCCAGGAGAAGGAAAAACCAAAAAAGCCAAAGAACAACAAGGTAGCCAAGCTGGAGGTGCCACAGGCCAACACACTGCCGGAGATAGTGCCCCCCACTGACGGCGTGGAGAACCCAGGCCCCTTAATCAACAACAAGAGGAACAGCTTTAGGCAGCAGTATGTCAAGCTGCCAGCCAACCTACCCATGCGTAGCACCGCCTGCTCCATACTGTGAGGGTGGCCCCGAGCCCACATGGGGGTCATTGTTGTCCCACATTACAGGGCATAACCCCCACATACAATGTCTGATGCCAAAACCATCATGTTGGTCAAGGACTACACAAGAGATGGCCTGGGTACTAGACTTGTTAGCAACTCTGCAGTAATTTGTAGCTCTGCAGTAGCCTTTCTGTGCCTGCCAACGAATATATCATCGTCCATTATTAATAAGTTGGGTGCACTGGCATATTTGAGTTTCTTGATTGGCTTCTGACTTTGAAATCCCTAAATAAAAAACAAACTGTAATAATTTACATATTCCAATTGGATATTGATCTGGTAAGGCCATCCTGTTATTAGAAGTGCCCAATCAAACGTTTCAACAGGGACCAATTTGGGGGCAGTCAGTAAGAAGGTAGCAAAGCTAGAAGGTTCCAAAGGTGAGTTCCTAATAAAAACTAGTACCCAGTTTCGGCAAGGGACAATTTAAATTCTTTATTTCTGATAAAATGATAATACGAAAGTAATGTAATACCTGTCATTATGCCATTTAGGTAACATTAGAGATGGACTATTTACATTAGGCTCCAATCCAGAGATGCTTTAATTCCATCCTATCCTGACCTAACCTGTACATAAGAGTACTCAAAATGCTCAGCAAGTCTTAGATTGAGAAACCTCTAGAAATACAGAAAGGGTACACCTATTTGCTACTGGTATTTTCTATAAGTTTGATGTTTATAAATCCAACATATAAATTATTGTACAGGTTTAAGCCGTTTATGAAATCACTGTTATTACTAATGGAGTATTTTAGACAACATTTTACATTTACAGTAGTATATGAATCCTGGAAATTAAAGCAATTTATTTTGGTGACCAGGCATACCTTGAGTTTACTTGAGACAGAAGCTTCCACATAATAGAAAAATATATTATTTAATTATACAGTATGCTTTATTTCATTCAATACCTGAAAGTACATATTATTTAAGTCAATACCTGAAAGTAAATTATCACAATTTGTTCTTTTTGTATTTAATGTTTACTAGGATTGTTGTTTCATAGGACACTATATGCCACCATTCATTCATAAAGGGTTGTTTCTGATAATTGTATGTGAATGAATGTTTTTGTTTCACTGTATTGTAGTCTGTATTCATATAAACTTTATGTACACCCAATAACACATTCTGTGTCACACTGTCAATGTTAAAGTATTGTGACCAGTTAAAGTATTGTGATGGCATCATCGGTCCGTGACCTCCAGCATCGGTTCACAGCCGAGTGTGAAGCGGCTGGGATGAGGATTAGCACCGCTAAATCAGAGGCCATGGTTCTCAGCCGGAAACCAATGGAGTGCCTACTCCAGGTGGGGAATGAGTCCTTACCCCAAGTGAAGGA
>JAODTR010056706.1:0-17408 GCA_025399935.1 Amblyopsis rosae
TGTGTGTGTGTGTGTGAAATTACACACACACACACACACACACACACACACACACTCACAAACACACACACACAGAAAAACAAAGCTGCAGACAGGACACACTTAACACTAGTATAGTACAGTATGTGTGTGTGTGTGTGTGTGTTTGTGCGTGCACGGGTGTGTACACGTTGGCATGCCCCTATGCATGCTGATGTGTGGTTTTATTCTCTGGGTGTGTCTGTGTGTGTGCGCGCGTGTGTGTGTGCACGTGTGTATGCATGCATTTGCATGTGATAATTTACAGTTCAGTTACAGCCACTTATTCTATATAAACATCCTTGCACACAATAATAAAAACACGTTCTGGGAATAAAAAAAGCTATACATTCACGGCCAGTTAATTAGGTACGCGGCTGTTTATTGGCTTGTTAACACACTAATCAGCCAGTCACATGGCAGCAACTTAGTGCATTTAGGCATGCAGACATGCACTTGCAGAAGTTCAAACCGAGCATCAGAAAGGGAAAAAAGGGCATTTAAGTGACTTTGACTGGCATGTTGTTGGTGCCAGACAGGCTGCTTTTTCATAAACTGCTGATCTACTGGGATTTTCACACACAACCATCTCTAGTGTTTACAGAGAATGGTCCTGTCGACTAAAATTCCTTGTTGATGTCAGAGGAGAATGGGCAGACTGGTTGGAGATGATAGAAAGGCAACAGTAACGCATAACAACTCATTACAGCCAAGGAAGGTAACTGAACACACAACACGTCGAACCTTAAAGCAGATTGGCTACAGCAGCAGATGACAACACCTGGAGCCACTCTTGCCAGCTAAGAACAGGAACCTGAGGCTACAATTTGCAGAGGCTCACCATGATTGGACAATAGACGATTGGAAAAACGTTGCCTGGTCTGAGTCACGATTTCAGCTGCGACATTGACAAACAACATAAAAGCATGGGTCCATCCTGCCTTGTATCAATGGTTCAGACTGCTGCTGGTGGTGTAATGGTGTGGGGGTATTTTCTTGGCACACTTTAGGCGCCTTGGTACCAACTGAGCATCATTTACACACGTCAGCCTACCTGAGTATTGTTGCTGACCATGTCCATCCCTTTATGACCACAGTGTGCCCATCTTCAGATGGCTACTTCCAGCAGGATAATGCACTCAAATCATCTCAAACTGGTGGCCAGTGAATGTATTTCTCCTATATTTGTAAAGAGATCTTATCTATCTATTATCTTATTATTCCACTGTTTTGCACCTTTTCCAAGTCCCTTTGCGGAGGACAGCTGGTTGGTCATTCAGTAAGTGTGACAGCACAGTGCTCAGACTGCACTCATTCTCTATATTTATTCTCATCCACGTGCACGGCCAGCATATGCACACGTGCGCCCTCTGGCTAAACATGAGAGACCACCTCTTCATCACACACTGGTACTTCAATACGCCTTATCACACACAGTATGGTAGTCAAGTCTTATCACACACCGTCTATAGTCAAGTCTTATCACACACCGTCTGTAGTCAAGTCTCATCACACACTGTGTGCTGGTCAAGTCTCATCACACACAGTGTGCTAGTTCAATACGTCCTGCTGAGAAAACATTTGACAGAGGTCGCGCAGAGAGGGAGGGTCTCCGTCTCTGTAGCAACCGGTAAACAACCACAGAGAACACACACATCACACTGAAAAGCAATTATTCTGTGTAGCCAGTGAGCTAGGGGACGCAGATGGAGGACTAGCTCTGTGTGGGTGTGTGTGTGTGTTTGCAGTCGCTTGGGACAGTGTGCCCTGCTCAAACTGAAACGTGATACACCGGCATGACAGTAAACCACTGCATTCCAGCTACTGGTGTCACACACACACACACACACACACTCCAGGGTAACAGTTGACACTGAACATGGCTGAGCGGACACACAACACAGCCTGGGCATGCCATGCCAGCGGTACACCCAGTGCAGGGCTGCCCGTCCTGCTACAGCTAGCACGGCTAGCACGGCTAGCACATTAGCAGCCATGGCTAAGCGGACTGGCTGTCGCCTGTTGTTTTTACTGCACTACTTCATAGAGGAGTGCAACAGGACAGACACAAGAATAGATGGATGTGGATTGAACAGCCATGTGTGCTTAAATAGCTTCTCTGTAAACCACAATACAACATCAGAGTTTAGATTGATGATTAGGCACTCTATTCTGTTTTTCTTCCCGCTGCGTGTGTGTGTGTGTGTGTGTGTGTGTGTGTGTGTGTGTGTGTGTGTGAGTGTGAGAGATAGAGAAAATTGATCATTAACAGAGTGATGCACGGTAAAAGAGAAAAAAGGAATAGAATGTGAAAGCAGGACAGAAAGTAAGAAGAAAACACACCAGATTGAAACTGTCTGCAGTACATGCCTGCTGGCCTATACCAAGTACACCAGTCTCTCTCCTAGAGACACATTTCCAGTCAAGCACGCCTGCCAATCTGTCATGAACATCTACCTTCCTGGGGTTTTCCCAGTAAACACATTCAATGTTGTGTGATCTGTGTCTTAAAGTCAAGTTGCACACACCAGCAGATGTCACTTAGCCTTGCTCCGCCCGACTATGATCTCAGATCAGTTTATTTTGCTGAGATTACGGTCAGGAAACCCTGGTCACAGCTGTGTTCGCACAGTCACACAGCTGTACGGCGGCCCAGTCAGCGTGGGTTAGAGAGAGGACGTTGAAATCAAGAGTATTGATGAGGCGATCAAATCAATTGTAGCAACTATTGGTTAAACACTGTCCAATAGATTAAAAATTAACCAGATGTCTACGCCAAGTCGGAGGAAACGACTGCAAACACTTCCCAATGGAGCCTGGCCATCTAACCTGGTTACACCAAGTTAGATGTTACCAATATCATACTGAAACGTGCTAGGCTAAGCATTAAGCAACTGTCAAACTTTTTTTTATAATAATGTATGGACAACAAATCTATCCTTTGTGATGTTTATCAACTAAATTCTCAATAAGTCACTGGTAATGATCACATATATAATTTCTAGTTTCTTATACATAACGTTTAATTCATTAGGTCACAGTACTGGGGGCACAGATGCTACGCTTTACTTTGATGCCCAACCCCACACAGACAGACGACATGGGTCTTCACCTTCAGATGACCTTGTGTCACAAGGCCTATTGGACACGTGGCCTGAGGGACATTATTAAGGCATTACCACATGAATTAACTAAATTACTTAATATCATAATATAATAGTCTAATATATTATGGCGTAATACTAAACTACAGCTATAATTATAACATCCAGGGTATACATTTGCCTAAATTAAAACACAAAAAGCATTCCTCCAAATGATGACACTTTCACAGATGCAATGAGTACAGTACATCATAGACAACTAACCCTAAGAGAGTCAATACAGAGAAATACAGTCAAATAGAGACTGTAACACACAAAAGATCAGTACTCTGAGGGATAACGGACTAATGGATGCTGTCAAAACATATTAGGCTTAAAAATTGAGACCCCCCTTCCAGTTAGATAGCTTGAGATGACAACACACTGGCCCCAAGTTCACCTGAGGCTGTAAACAGACATTCATGACATGCTGTTTAGCGGACAGCTGAATCTAAATCATGTTAGAATAGCAGGACTGTACAACTCATGTAACGCCCCAGCGAATTGTTTGACTCGGCAGGCCGGGATGCATGCTGTACGTCAGATGGTTTACCTACAGGGTCTATGTACAGCTGAACCTCCCTCGCATTCCATTGTTTTTGTACACACACACTGTCGTGTTATGCACGGCTATTTAAATGAACTAGGTCACTATTACCTCAGTGACCTAGAGGTACCTCATCTCTGTGTTTCACTTTTATAACGCACACACGCATACAAACACAGGTCATAGAAGAAGGATTCACTGTGGCTAGAGAGCAGCAAACACACACGTGTGCATGTAGTCTTTCACTTTACTCAGATGACAGCCAGGGATTTACAACATGGCTCATGCAATATTCATCGGAGGGATTTGCCGCTTGGGTGGGAAGACGGAGAGACTGAGGCTCCCAATCACTAAACAACAGGACGCATGGAGACCAAAGTCCCAAAATAGACCTCATTTTAATCTAAAGTGTGAGAGTGTCAGTAACCATGAATGGGTTTACTGATTGTGAGTCAGTATGCAGGTACAGCAATAGCGACACACACGATGTAGGAAAAAACTATTATACACAGGTGTGTGTGTGTACAAGCCTGTGCATGAGTGCATGTACACCCATGCATGCATGAACTAAACAATAACACAAATGTGGGGGTGTATTATTAATGTGTAGTTGCACACGCAAGGTTTTATATTCCCCTCAAACACACACACTCCCCTTGATGTGGCTGTGGTTTATGCAGGATCCACTTGCTAGTCCTCATAAATAATAAACATCCAGCTGGAGACAAAGTCTAAATTCCTCTTAGAACAGAGCCCACCACACTGATGTTAGTTCAGGGGCAATGTGTCAGTAGATCATTAAACTGCTGGAGGAGCCACGACCACACACACACACACACACACACACACTATCAATCACCAAATACAGTCGACCATGTCAACTTGACGACAGTAAATGCACATCAAACAAAAACAGTGAGATGAAAACACAGAGCAGCAATGGCAAACACTGGCCATTTAATTGCACACAATCAAACTAATTAAAAAGAGTTTTCCATGAGTCCCTTAAAAGCATCTTTCGTCCCCTGAGCTACAGAGGACCTGTGCCATTACACCACTGGTTCCCAACATGTGCATTAGAGGACACATTTGCATCTATCACATATTAACTGAGCACATTACGGGTTGCTATAGTGACCCGTTCAATTGAGTCATTGTTTTGCTGCATCTTATTTTGAGTCCTGTAGCCGTGTGACGAGTGCAGGCACATGTGAGGACAACAAATACAGCGAAAAACAAGCCACGCTGTTTTAATGCATGGAATAGTAACCACCACAGACAGACAGGTATAGTGATCATGTAGACCACAGAGCGCTGTGTGACTGGGAGTGTGTGGTACATGCATGGCTGCAGGATGGTGTACCCTGGCAAGGGTGGGCACCGGTCCCAGCGGTAGCCACAATTCCGCACTAGGAATGTCCTCACAGGGACCATTCAAGTTAATTTGTTATCAGTTTGTCTCTCTGTGGTTGAAATATTATCAACGTGAGCAGATGAAAGCAAACAGGGTGTTAGCACAAATAACTATAAATAACATTTCTTCCAACACAGTGTGTGTGTGCATGCGTATTTCAATTGGGAAGGGACATCTTTATCTGCTACTGGTGATCAAGACCCTTGCTACAGGCATATTAGGCACATGGTGTCTTGGGTACAGAATGTCTTGACTTAGAAATTTTTCAAGCTACGTGTAAGAACAAATACAAATCAACTGAAATTACTACATCTCACTTTATAGTAATTGGAACACTGTTAAAAACACACTATGGCAGGCTCAGAAATTGTTACATGGCCCTCTCCCTAAACATTGGTAGTCAGTGTTACGGTTTCTGTTCGAACACTGGTTTAACAATCCATTCCTAGGGAGAACTCCACTTTTTCTGTGCAATTGGCCCAGTGCATCACAGACCTGAATGGCTGAACGCCACTTGTGACTTGTCCAGGAGGTTTAGACACTCACAGCGTTTTGTGCTAGCTAGTGAGTCCCGTTGTTATTGGAATTAACCAGACAAATCTTTAAGGCGGCCCTGCACCACCACCCACAGAATGGAGAAAGAGACATCAATCTGTGAAGTCTTGGGAATGGACCGTGCATTTTACTAGTAAAAAGTATTTTTTCGGACTATATTTTGTGTGTGTGTGTGTGTGTGTGTGTGTGTGTGTGTGTGTGTGTGTGTGTGTGTTGGGGGTACAGCCTCCTACAGCTTTTTTATCAAAAAATGAAGAAGCGAAAAAGAAAAAAACATAACTGCATGAAAACTATGCTATTCCATAATTGGACCATATCTGAAAAATCTTATGAAACAAACATTGAAGAGAACAATGTGTTTATGGAATGTGCCTGCAAGAGACATAAGAGAGACTGCTCTAGTGTCTTCAGGGAGTGGAACTACAGACCCTCTTGTTAGAGACCCTCCGCAAATAAGAAAAGAAACCCTCAACCGTGAAATCCACAAACCGGGGTCTTGTAGTCTATCCCGGCCCGACGGCTCAATAATTGACTCCTTATCTTTTATTAATAGAGGCAGCCATTTGGGCACCAGAGCGTGGTCCCGGTGTGTCTTGGTCTGTCTGTGCTGCCAGCTCCCTCTTCATGTCATCATGCTATACATATTTTAGCATGCCGTTTAATGGCGCGCTGCGCTGTAGGCTGCTAATTGCCTTCATACACAACACAGGTGTCCTTATTGTGAATGGGGGAAGCAATGGCCAAAATGAAAAAGAAGAGCTGCTGTCAAGAAAAATACATTGTTTTTTTATACAAAAAAAAAAGGCATCAAGTCGCTTCAGGAAAGAAGACATTTTGCGATATTCCTGCTGGCTGCATATTCTTTCATTCAATAAGAACGCACCTTCAGTGACTGGTATGTTACATTATGGTGTAATCTGAATCAAGTTATCAATATGCATCTACACCACATTGTCTTCCATATGAACAATTGATTTGCCAGAAGTTTAGTTCTTTTATTTACAGCAGAGATGGCAGCTTATTTCAGCAGTATAGAGTGTGTGACAGGAAGCAGAAAGCCGTTGTACTGAATTACTTGGCCTTGGTAGAAAACCTTACAAAGACATACATTTTGCAATACAAATGTTTAAAAAAGGAATAAAAGGAAAGAAACAATGAAAACAGGAATGCGGAACAGATCTACGCTCATATCACGGTTTGTTGGTAGGGTTTATAGCTGCTAACTTTGTAATACATTGCAAGGTCTGTACCATTTTATCAGTGAGCTGGTAGTGTGGGTGTACTGCTGTGTTGACATTATTTCAATGGTGAATCATTCAATTAGGAATGAAACAAGATGATCAAGCCTGTCAGCAAGAAGACATCCCCATACTGTTCTCACATACTGCCAATATACAGTAACATCTGCATCCTCCCCTTTCATAATGAGACATCCCAGCTGAGGAGGCTAGCTAGAATGCTGCTGGGAAACAGAGATGTGAGATGTGTAGTTCTTCACACAAATAACAAGCTGCCGAATACTGAGGCAGCATGCCATAATCACATCTCTCCACTCCTGCCTTGTAGCAAACACCCTGGAAAACACTGGTGATAGGCGAGTGAGAAGAACTGTAACACTAGAGTAAGACTAGAATAGATGCACAGAACAGAAATGGAGCCTTTATTATCTAGGATACATTTAGAGCTATTAAAAGTGAGACACAGAGATGAGGTACCTCTAGGTCACTGAGGTAATAGTGACCTAGTTAATTTAAATAGCTGTGCATAACACAACAGTGTGTGTGTACAAAAACAATGGAATGCGAGGGAGGTTCAGCTGTACATAGACCCTGTAGGTAAACCATCTGACGTACAGCATGCATCCCGGCCTACCGAGTCACCTCTGTGCACCACATGATGTACGGGGGGGGATCTAATTCAGCAAGAAACACAAAATTATGCGTGCCCTCCAAAATGTCTTGGGAAGGGGGGGGCAGAGCATACACAGGAATACGAATGAGAGCTTAATGCAGAGCTCTGCGGCATGCCACACCGAGTCTGCTCTGCTTGCCATACCATGCTGCCCAACGGCTGCCCCAGTAAGCGCCAGGCAGTGGCAGAAACAAATGCTGCTCGTAATTCATCCAGCGGTACTAAAAATCAATGGCTTACAAAAATAAATGATGTTATAGCCATCGTGTCATGTCCAAGCTGGCAGATGGATGTTGATCGCTACAATGTGTGTTCTGTATCACCGTGTTGCTGGCTAAATCTCTGAGAGGCGAATTGTGTGTTCAATAGGATGAATAACTCTTAATTTAGCCTCTGTTGCCAAAGTGTTATTACATGTATTATACATTTACTCTTATGGTGTAATAATAACAATATATAATAGTCAGCAGTGTCAGTGACCTTCTAAAAGCTTATTTATAGCATTCTGTTCTGTTCATAGTTCGTTCGGTTCTGTTCTGTTAATATAGTCCTTAACTGCTATACGAAAGATATAGGCCTTATTCCTTTGTCTGGGTAATAATGCATGCTGTGATTAATTAGGCAGTCAAAATTCTGTCACAACATCTTTCTTAATTTGCATAGAGTTCCATTAAAGACCCCTCAGGCAAAACATTCCCATCATATGCCATACAGTACAGCTCCAAATGAATAGGCACTGCACACTTTCCATTAAAAACGAAGTTCATTGACTGAAACAGATTAAGATTCTCAGACGTTCATTTGGTATCTCTTTACATGAAGCAAGCAGAAAGAATGTAACATATCTGTAACTTCAGCCATTTTCAGATATGATACCCCCAAGTTTATGTGATTTAAATAAACATTTGTGAGATCATCAAACCAATTAGCTGTATAAACAGCGTCATTGCTGTTTTTACATTTACGGGAATAAAACAGATTTTCTGTGTGCGTAGTGTGTACGTACCTTGTCCAATTCTGTGTTAATTGCAATCAAACATAATAACGTTTTGCTGAATGTAGACACCATTAAAGGCATTCATTTCTTGCTAACTTCAAGCTCAAATCAAAACAGTATTGCTCTGCAGCCCTCCGCGACACCGCTTCACACAGAAATGCATTGTGAAGCAAAGTGTAGTGCTAAGGCTTTGTTGATACGAGCAGTGTTCGACACTTTATTTATGTTCCTATTTACAGAGCCAGGGCTGTATAGAAGTATCAGATTCTTTTTTCAACACGCACACAGAACGGTAAGATAGCGAAATGCGAGGAGATATTTGTTGAATTTTACAAAAAGAGTATTATCTTACATTTAGCTTGCAATAGCTGACTATACCTTTAACTGAAAGACAGAATGCTAACGGGACGATTTCTGATCAGTTATTGTCCATGTAATCTAGTAGGTTTTGTAAAATTGTTGTTGTTTTGTGATCTATGTGGGACCACAGTATGGCAGAATGGGAAATGGTTTTGTTACGCTGCATCTCATCCTGGAACCAAAAAGTCCTAACCACAAATATTATGTTTAGGACCGTTCTTATCATTGTTTCTACAGTTGATGTTAAAACCATAAGCTGGAACCTGGACATTTCTTGGAAATACTCTTGCATTCTGGAGAAACCCAACTCAGGTTGTTCACTGATATGTAACTTGAGAATGTAATATCACTCTCTGCGATGACTTTCACAGATTAGAACAAAGCAATGAACTGCTGATAGGACAGGTGGGCACAAACCATGTGCAATAGTGTGATTTGATTTACATGTAATCAAATATCTCCATTACCAATAATTCACTGCACCTCCTGATGTATGCTACATGTAAAAATTGTCCTCCCCATAACAAATTGTGAGTCACAGGTACAGTAGCTGTTCAGCAGATAAACTGGACCACAACTCCACAGCTTGCTCAGCATCTGGATGAGTGGCTAGAAAACACTTTCATTGCCAATGCCCGCCGCAGGACTCCATGTGTGTCCATGTGGGAGGGAACACATGGAAACATGGACGGTGTCCTGTGACTCATCCATTGCACCAAAGCGACGCCAAACACACAGCAAGGCAACTTTCCTAATTACTACAATATGTTAAACCTACAGCTGCCAAGATTCTCTCTGGCTTTCTAACAGGAACTTGACCTACATTTCTCCTGCATGCTCTGAATTCAAAACATTCTTAAATGCTCTGTGAGACGGCACTGAAATAGCAACTGCAGTAGGGCAGATCACACTGTAGCCCAAAGGGCTTTGCCACGATTTCCATCTTAATATTTCCACTGTTGAAACAATGAAATGTACTCAAATTGTACAAAACACACCGAGGTTGGCCAGCTGCTTACTGAACACTAATAGCAACACAAAATGCCTGTGTACTTGTTGTGACCAGAAAAACTATTACATGTGATACTTGCTTCGTTTAAAAAAGACACATTGTCATCAGTCCTCACCACCAGACAGACAGGCAGGCAGGCAGGCAGACAGACAGACAGACAATCTACCCACCCACCCAGTATACAATCTGTGACATGACAGAGAAAAAACATAGTCATGTTTGCCAAAGTCACAATGGCAATTTCCTTCTGGAACAGCAATGTTTGGTAAAGTCAGGGAAATAGTGCTGGCTAACTGTCAAGAGAAGACCAAACTACTTGAGAGGTAGAGGAGAGGTATTATACTTGTACGATGTACGATGACCAACTAAATGACCAAGTTGGACGTTAAAGTTACACTGAGGAATTCTTTGGGAAACTTAAGACTCAGGCTGTTTGCAGGTCGTGTGTAACCTTACTGTATAAAATATATAAAAACCTTAAATTAGTAAACCACTGCACTAGTGTCGCGCTGGAATTACAGATACCGACTTGTGAGTGACATTGCTAACAGCCAATGGAAACCAACTTCTTCACTGCTGGAAAGTGCTGTGGAGGTGTATCAGACATTGCTTGTGTGACAGTGCTAATGGACAGAAGAGGCTAGGACTACTGCTGTGCTAACTGTACAGCAGTGTGTGTGTGCAACTACAGTAGATATACACAAATTCTAATGTGAAATTTTAAGTTTTTATAACTGTGTGTAAGATAATTCTACACCGGCATGCTTATAAATGGTTTACAAAAGTCTGCCAGTCATCAATCAATCAATATCAATTTGACTGGCAGAATATTGGTAAAATATTGGACGAGGCACATGAAATCATATTTGTTTAGTGTATTATGAGTAGTGAGAAACATTAACAAATAAACAAATGAAAACAGGGATAGTTCACATAAAGACAAAAATGCCTGGTATACCATTTTAATATATTCTGGAATGACACACCTTGGTTCTGTTGGACATGATTCAGAGATGAAATCATAAAAGAGACAGCCAGCTTAAAAGGGATCTATAAATGTCATATTTCCTCTCTAACTCCAGTCTGAAGCTCAACAGTTCCCTCAATGCCTCGATAAATATAATATAATTTGAGTCTGGCAAGTGGTTTACATGTCCTCCTGTCATTTTATTTGAGGCCATTAACCTGGTTTTCAGCATTACCCAGAAAGTCCTGAAGAGCTTACACAGAACAAAGTAAACATGCCCTGGGATGCCCATAATCACAGAGCAATTTCAATCATTTCAACCACATTTGGGAGTAAGGTCACCTCCTATGCCATTGATTCATCAGCTAAGCAAACAAACTTAAAATTAAATGAAGTGAACCTCATCGGCAGAGCACAGTTATGAAGAACCACTTGATGCCAGTTTAGTTTCTTCCGCCTCACTCGGGGCTGTTTAGACTATTAAGTGCTCAAGAGGACATTATGCCCCTATTCTTAATATTTACAGTGACATAAAGATGGTAGGCCAGGAGGTTGCTTTTCTGACATAGTTCTCTGCTGGTATGGTGGCCAGCACTGCAGCAAAATGCTTTTGGGGTGGGGCAAATGGTTCTCCCCCCCCAATTCTACTGTATTCCATTTGCCAATTCTATAGGCCATTCAACACGAAAAACAAATCTCAAAATAGCTTGAACACCACACATGTTCAAAAACTATTATTTTATTTAATGTTAGTGGTTTCAATTAAATTTTTAGACACCTAATGCCTAACAAAAGCTTGTTTTCTTTCCACATGACATCGTCTTCAGACACGAGCATGGATAGCCTGGCGCACGGTAGGCACCGAACAAACTAATTCACACTTTCATGATTCCTGCCCTCAAAAAACAAGTCTGGACACTCTCTGGGGTAACGTTCTCATTACCTAAATGAATGGCCACTACTTTTAATATGCTGTATCCAGTTCTGACGATGCAACATCCATAATGAGAAATACATTCAAGTGACAAACTCTTATTGGAGCTGTGCTTACATAAACAACGTTGTTTTGGTTTCAAGCATGAATGTGCTTAAACCCCTCCCTTACCTGAAAACTCAGCATGACTGTGGCATTCAAGATCTCATGATTTAGTGGCGATCTGGTAATTTAGTGACGTACATTAGAAGAAGTTACATCTGGAGAAATAAAGCCAATTTTTCATGGCTACTCAAACCTCTCTTCTACAGCACTGCTGCTTGATCGCTCTCATCTTGTTCCACCGCACCAGTTGTTGTACAACAACACACGTCAGTCCAAAATACGAAATATAGGCAATGATTTGAGAGGCACTACAAACAACAATGGAACTAAATCTGTGATTGTGATTGAGGTTTATGAATGAACCCTTGATGGTGCAAAAAGCAGGCAGGCAGGCCTTTCACAGCTTGCCCTGTCTGTCCTCCAGGATGGGCTACATCAGCAGAGCAGGATGAGGGGGACGGGGGGTCAAATATCTATCATTTGTGAATTATTCTACTACATATGAACACAGACGTTAGTGGAACAGTTACAGCCAGATGTGAATATTATGGTCAAACAATAAACAGACCCTAATGTATTCTCTGTCACCCTCTCCATATGTCGTAATCTTACACACGACTCTCTTGCGTCCTGTCGTAACAACCACATTCTTATTACAGGTGTTAATACGCCACAAAATAAAACCAGACATAACAGTGAAGCTGTACAGCACAATACAAGTAGATAGGCGTGTCCCAGCCTATAACCTACATCCAGACAGTCGGTCAGGAACATAAGTCACCAAGAATAACGTTAATGTTATGGAAAAACGTGGTAAATAAATTAAATATAGAAGCAAAGATACATTTTACAACAGAAACATGTATGATATGAACATACCATAAAAATAGACTAAAGGAAACGTTACAAATTAGATTAAAAATACTATTTAGCGAGCCCACACATCTAAAGCCGCTGCTCTATGTTGGTACAGGACAGGCGAGGTCTGCAGCACAAACAGAGGAACTCGGGGGGGACAATGCCAGCCATTTACTGCCTCCCGCTCGTCCTACTCTAAATTCCCAGAGAGCGAGTGTCCCAGGGCGGACGGGGACAAAGACGCAAGTGTCTTGCTGCGACATCTCAGCGTTTGCGCCTCCAACAGGACCAAATATGACAGCCTACTGGGTCCAGCTGCCACTGGAGAGCCCACTCAATCCCTGCTCTGTCTCGGATAGACATCCCATCTCATACGGCACTCCAGGCCCCATCAGCCACAGAAGCCCCAACCGATGCCCACTTCAGGAATACCGAGATGAAACGCAGGGTTGTCTTTGGCCTTTTGCGGTCGAGAGGGTTGCACGGCAACATCATCAGTGGGATTGATTCGCATGCAGGCACACACACGCACACACACGCACACACACACAGGCGCACAAGCACAAGGCCAGATAATAAATAAAATAACATACATTTGGAACACAAGGAAAATACATAATTTATTGCACGTTCATGTTGGAGGACAGACAAATGACATTAGGCAGACAGTTAACAGGGTTGGTTCAACATTGCGGCCGATGCTTAACCTTCCAGTAGAAGACAACGTTGATTCAAGCCAGACAGGTTAGCAGCAACAAAACAATGCAGAGTCTCTACAGTGCCTTATAATCACAACCCTCAACAGAACATTGCAGTCCAGCTCCAACAAATTGAGCCCAATGATATTCAACCCCTCGCTATGGCCCTGCTAACGCTATGCTACACACGCTGAGGCCTGTAGCCATACTGGTATAGCAAGCATCCAGCAGCACATGGTTGAACCATCGTCTCCGCTCAGTGATAGCCGGTGTGGAGCGCCTCGTGTCCCGGGGTGACTCTGAGAAACATGAGCTCAGTGCAGAGGCAGCACACCTACAGTATAAACCTCCCCACCACCGAATGGTCTGGGGCTTCAGGGACCCCATGAGCCTGGGCGAAAGGGGTTTATGAAGCCATGCATAAACAAGGCAGTAAAGTAACAAACAGAAGGGCACAAAGTGTACCAAACCCAATTTACAACACTACATTTAATCTATTGTCCCTCAGCGCTCAATGGCCTGGCTGAATAATTCTACATGGAACTATAGCACGCATGGAAACAGGGTTTTGGGTGACATAAGAAGAAGCCAGTGTTAAAATGCTGTACACATGGATCACCTCTCAATACCAATTTTGGCACTGCTCTAAACCTAGTGGTCACAACTATGAGTGGACTGTCAACAGTTCAATTTGGACTACTGCTAAAGCCTTCTGTGTTGAAATGGCACAAAACAGGAGAAAAGTCTCTCTCTCTCTCTCTCTCTCTCTCTCTCTCTCGTTAAAAGAGCTTCAACAGCAGAGCCCACTGAAAGGTTGTAACTAGAGGATGGCATCTCTCCAAGCATTAATTATTGCACAGAATCTACATGACAATAGATGTTAGTGAATAGAGAAAACAAACTCACTTTGCCCCTCCAGCTACTGAATATGAGAAGGACCTAAGATCAAATCTAACCACAACCTTGTGTGATTCCCTATGCACTCTCCCTATCTGTTATATAAAGTGGGATAACACTACATGTAGAGTGTAGAACTTCCTAGTAAAGACCACTGCAAGTCAATGTCGTTTGCTACCTTGTATCACTGATCCAATCCAAATTGGACAGGTGATCTAGCTCAGTAGTAAACTGAGTTTATTCATGCCCAACGTTTGAAAGACACCAGTCAATAGTGAGCTCTAAAGATCCACCAAGAGAGCATGGCCGGCATTTCAGCTCAAAGAAGGGAAGTGATAGCGCTAGCCTACATGTCTGGCCTAGAACCTTAATGTCTAGATCGACACCAAATCAAATCAAATGGATAGGCAGCATATCATCATGAGTGCTTAGGCTTTTCTTACGTGAGAAGCTGTCCTACGAGCCTGGAGGAGTCAATTTTCAGCAGTTTCTAGCACTTCTACATGTATGCCTACAGCAGCAGATTGCTGAGAACATGCATTTTGACATGGAAGACGCAAAATACTATTTTGCTTATTTTCTTTATATTGAAAATAGCATAAGGTGAAAATAGCATTATTGCTGCCAGACATTAGGATGCCTACTAGGAAACTCAACCAAGGCAGCTCATCCAACTTTTTTGTTATGGAACATAATTATATTACAAACTATTTACTGATGTCGTTTTTAATGTGATGATTGATGCAGATACATAATTTCCACTAATAATAATGTGAAGTAAAACGCATAATACTACTTTTTCTTTAACCTAGTGGTGATGACAGAATGAAAAAAAAAACAGTTAATTTACCTTTAATCAGAAAATAAATATAGTAATAATAAATATATACAATACTATAATATCCTAGGCTTACTATATCCTATAGTTTTCCATAACCAGGGTTGGGTTAAGTTAGTTACCAGACTAAAATTATAATCAGCAAGTAATTTTTGTATTAACGAAATTTACTAACATAATCTGATTAATTTCAATTAGAAGAAGTCACGCATAAACATTGTGCTTTGAAATGCCATCCAAAGCAATTTATTGCATTGGAACCCCAAATCTTTCCATTTATTTAGGGATCAGATTAAGGTAGGACTTTATTAATTGATGTTAATGAAAAGGTTAACAAGAGATAATCCGATTGTTATATGCATTTTTCTTATTCCCTATAATATTTGAAAGTAGTCCTAGAAGTAATCATTTAAATGTTTTAACACCTGTAATGATTCCACTTTGTTACCGTTTATTCATAATAATATTACAAGCAATTGATTATATGTAATCAGTTACTTGCCAGCCATGTCCATAACAAAGTTATAGGCAAATAGTAGGCTACATGTAACAGTTTTTGTGCTGTGATATTTAATTATATCGCAAACAACAAAATTCTAGATATTGTTGAAGGAATTAGATGGTGGCCAGCCACACATTTCAGCTGTCATAATAATAGACGAGATGGACAGATTGCTTGTCTGCAATGATCATAGGCTATATAGGTTTAAAGTTTAAAGGGTCCACGTTGACACAGTAGGCCAGCCACTAATGCAATGTCATTCCTTACCGTGGAATGCAGTTCGGGGAAGAGCCGTCTATTTCCCATGTTGCAAACAGGTTCATAGGGACGGGTCTGTTGAGAGCCCCGCTCCCAGGAAAACTCAGCCGGCCACTTCTCTCCGCCATGGTTCGGCCGGGCGAGGCGTCCACACCGAAATTGTTTATGAACGGCAAGGATTTACAACAATTCTTGCGTCGATCGGTTTCCTTACACGTTTAACATCAGTGCACCGCGAGCTACATAAAGCATGCTAATTTCTCTGTCCTCTCACCCAGGTCGGGGTCCACAACTGTTGTAACAGTGAAAGGACAGGACTGCAGTGTGTGCAAGTACAAGAAACGGGAGCGGACCGCGCTGAGCTTGTTGTGCCAGCCACGCTGCCACCCCCAGGAAATCACGTCATGCAGTCTCTCGACGCTGCAATTTGTCGACTGCACTCGCAGGTGCAGTGCGGTGACTGATTACAGACGCGGACTATTTAGTGAAAACTTTGTTAGTGCTGCCATCACAATATTGCACATGCATGCCAACTTTTCATTCCATCGGAAAATAAATACGGCTATACTCAAACATGAAAATTAATTACGACCTTGTTTTGCACCCGTTAAGCGATTTGTGCGCAGTTAGAATGGGAAACCACTGCCATGGATACATTGCTCTGATCCCCCCCTAATCAGTTTGTCATGGCTGCTCTGAAACAAGCATAGCGCCTCCACGTGGGCCACATGTAGGCCATTAAGATTACATTTTTGATATCCACTCAAATTCTGACACAAATGCCGTTGGCTAAACTATATTGCGCTCAATGATTTGCAGCAGTTAGACCAACTGCGAATTTAAGGAAGTTTATTTTAAAGTTTGTTTACATTTGTAAACATTTCAGTTTACTATATCAGTTGAGTTAGATTATAAACCCTCATTCTACATACATCTGCAGAAATATCTAGAATTCATATTTTACAAACCTGCCATAACATTTAATAAGCTTTTGCAAAAAGATTAATTTATTTAGAATGTCAAAATCAAATGAGTAGGACCATAAACGTACCTGCTATACTAAGCCAGGACAACAGGAAACATTATGGCCACTGTGTGCTCATAAATATGCACACTGGAGGCTAAAACAATAAGGCCATGAAAAAAAGGGGGGTGGAGAAAAAAAAAAAAAGCCGAATGTAGCTGGTACTCAGCCATTATAAACAAAGCAAGCAAACCTAATCCCATAACACTCATATTAAACCACCATGTCTGAACAGAAATTCCATTTACATTGCAGATTATGTTGTCACAAAAGGGGCAGTGGAGACCAGACACAAGCTGATGTTACCATGAGCAGTAAAAATCACAGTATTGTGGCCACTGAGATGGCAGCATACACAAATGGAGGGGGG